>ML014263.1:0-44578 GCA_003615045.1 Caulochytrium protostelioides | reverse complement strand
CAACGTAACGTAACGCAACGTAACGCAACGTAACGCAACGTAACGTAACGCAACGTAACGCAACGTAACGCAACGTAACAAGGAGAGATCCGAAGAATGCCGAGAATGCCGGCAGAAGGGCGTCGCGTCGATGACCCACGGAGGGACACGGCGTCGCCATGAGCAGGCCACCCCGGCGGGCGATCGCTCGCGTCCGGGACGGCGTGGCCCACGATGAGACGAGCCCGCGTCGATGATCTCGACCCGGGCGCGCGAACGCGGCCGACGCGGCCTCCGAGAAGGTCCGGGAGGCCATACGCGTCGTCCATGGCGACGCGCCTCGAAGGGCGGCCGGGTCATCGACGACGTCGAGTGGCGGCCGCGAGGGCTCGTGCGTCCCACGCTTGAACCCACCGATGCTCGGGCCCCGAGATCAACCGCGGGCGAGGGTCGCGGAGATCATGGAGCACGACCGCATCGCGCAACGACGACGACGACGACGACGACGACGACGACGACGACGACGACGACGACGACGACGACGACGACGCGTCCGCGGCACGAGAGGGAGACGGAGGGATGAGCATGAGCACTTACTGCGAGAAGCGTGAGCGAGAAGAGAGGAACGCGTGATCGTGGTGGTCGTGGTGGGGGCGGGTCGCGCTTATTCAAGAGGATCACCGGATCGCGGCCACCCGCCCCGTTGCTGCGATCGACGCCCCTGCGCGACCCTCGGTCCCGGGTATGCCGTCGCGTCATGCCCGGTCGCTGGCTGCCCGCGGATGCGATCCCGTTATAAGGCGCGGCGGATGCGCCAAGCGCGATGGCCCAGCCCGCCCGCTCGTGGGCGAGGCGGCGCCGGAAGGGGGGGAACGGCCACCGGCACGCGTGGCCCTGGACGGGGCTGAGTCGAGCGCCGCCGAGCGCGAGGACCGCGGCGCGAGGACCGCGGCGCGAGGACGCCAGGTGCACGCCCGATGCTTGCCCGATGCCGGTGCCCTGGCGACGCGGATAGACGCGGGCGACGCCGCCCGGCCCTGCGCTCACGGCGCGGTGCGGGTGGATCGGGGAGGCGCCGTCGCCGCCGCCATGCTCAGCTCCATCTGGGCTGGCCCATCGGAGGCCGGCGGGAGGCTCGCCCGCGGCTGCTCGCCCGCACGCGGCTGGGTCCCAGCGGCTCGCGCGCGCTTCTTTTCGGGCTGGGGCAGCATCGGTCGCGCCGTGACGGCCGCCGCGGCCCGCGGCCAGGCACAGCGGCTGCGCGTCACCTCGCCGGGCTCAGCCGCGGATGGATGGTGCTGACTCACAGCGACACCGGGTCCCGGCCGCGACGGCGTTGCGCTTACGCGTCGCGTCGCGTCGCGTCACGATGCGATGCGATGCGATGCCATGCGATACGATGCGATGCGATGCCATCGCCCCAGGGACGCGGCCGCCCTTCCGTCGGAAGCGCCTCCCACGGGCGTCCGCGGCCAGCATGGCATGCGCATCGAAGGGTGGTCGGGCCGCGCGATGCCGTCGCGGATGGCGGACTGCGGGGGAGGACGCCATCAGCGAGCGCGAGCGAACGCCACGAAAGAAGGGATGCCACCGGCGTCATGCACGGTCGGCGGTCCGCCCATGGGCCCGCCGGTGGGCCCCCGCGCGCCCTTCTCCCAGAGAAGCAGCGATCGCCACAGCCGCAGCGCTGTTCCTGCTCCGGCTCCGGCTCCGGCTCCGGCTCCGGTCCGGGTGGACGGCCCGCCAAAAAGCACGAGCTCGAGTATACTCACGCCCACCGGGCAGGTCCCACCACGAGAGGCTGCATCGCGGGAGTGGCGATCGCCTCGGCCGAGTAGCCGGGCCGGCCATGCGTCCACCGCAGGGCCGGCAATCATGGGTCCTAGCGATCGACTCCCCAAGCGACCTGATGAGCCCGCACCCGAGACCTGCCCGCGGTGGTCTGGATCGGGGGAAGTCGTGCCCTGCGAAGCGCGGCAGGGCTCGGACGGAGCGCTGGTGTCACCCAGCCCGCGCGTCGAATCCCGTCCGACCAGCAGCTGAGGCTCCTGCTGGTGGATACTATGCGGTTCCCAGGGAGGGCCGGTCACGCCTGCTTCGCCACGCGCCGCGGCGCCCGCGGCCGGCCCGGCGGCGTGCATTTGCCCCATCACGCACTTTGCTCCGGCGTCAAGGCGGCCGCGGCGGGCGGCCGCGGCGGGCGCGGTCCCCGCGGCCGGCCCAGGGCGGCATGGGGTCGTCCGCAAGACGGTGCGTACGCCGCCAGCGGCGCCGCGGCGCTGCTGCCGATCTTGGATGCCGGCGAGCGCGTCGCCGTTCCCGATCGCCCGTCGCGTGGCCACGTGGACCCGTGCACGCTGCGCTGCCGCCGGCGGGAACTGCGACGCCGTGAATCCCCGACCGTCGACCCTCCCTGCGCGCAGGCATCACTCCCTCTTCGCGGCACGCCATCCGCACGCTGCCTGTCCACGCTTGCTCTCACGCCTGATCGACGTGCGGCATTCTCGCCGCGACGGAGCCGCCGCCACCGCCGCCTGCGACCCGATGGGCCCTCCCGCCGCCATGGCCTACGCGTCGTCGTATACGCCCGTCGGGTCGCAGGACGATGCCGCCAGCCTCGGCGGCCTCGCGTCCCACGGCGCCGACATGGAAAGCACCGCCAGCTGGGAGGCGCTGCGCAAGCAGTCGCGACAGCTGCAGAACCAGATCGAGGACCGGCTCGTGGGCCTGTCGCGCTTGGGCGCGAGCCTCGGCGCCGGCGCCGCGGCCGGCAGCGCGGCGGCCGGCGGCGCCGGCGGCGAGGCCGCGACGCGCGCCCAGCTCGACGCCGCCGAGGCGCAGCTCGACGTCCTGCTCGCCAAGTTCCAGACCGTCGTCGAGGCCATGCCGTCGTGCCCGGACGTCCGCGGCGCCGCGAGCACCGCGCTCCAGCAGACGCTGCGGCGGCACCGCGAAATCTTGACGCACTACCACCGCGAGTTCAGCGGGATCAAGGCGACGAACCGTGCGTATCGGCAGCGCTCGGACCTGTTGGGCGCCGCAGCGCAGGGCGGGTTCGGGCTCAGCGGCTCGTCGCGGCACGGCGGCGGCAGTGCCGGCGGCGATGCGGACAGTATGCTGATGAACGAGCGCGGCAAGATCGACCATGCCCACATGCTCGCGGACATGGCGCTCGAGCAAGCCTACGACACGCGGACGCAGCTGCAGTCGCAGCGGGATATGCTGACCAGCGTGGGCGGGCGCGTCGCCCACGTCATCCAGCGGTTCCCGCTCGTGCAGAACGTGCTCTCCAAGATCAGCAGCAAGCGCCAGAAGGACAACATCGTCCTCGGCTCGGTCATTGCGATCTGCACCATGATTCTGCTGTGGCTCATTTTCCGCTAGCGGGGGCTCGGGGACAATGCCCGGCCGCCGCCCGCCCCCAGAGCTGTATATCTGTCCTTTAATTTATTGGGTCGGTGCTGACCTCGCTCACGGAAATGAGATCGGGTTGACCACGACGAGAAGAAGAGCTCGATGGTCGTCCTCTCCCCCCCGCATCGGCGATCGATCGTGACATCGCATCACGCGATCGACGAAACCTACGAAAGGGAGCGAACGGCGGCAACTGAGACGACACTCGGCGCGACGGCCGGCGACGGCGACGGCGACCGCGCGGCAGACGCGGCAGACGCCGGCATCGCGCCCGCGGCCGCACGCTTCGCCGACAACTCGGCGGCGCGCTGGCGCGTAAAGGCGTTGCCCGGGTCGCCGCCGCGCAGCCCCCCGGCGACGGCGCGCGGATCCCAGCCGTGGAAGAGCGCGCGCAGCGCCACGGGCTCGGCGCCCGCGGCGACATAGACGACGTCGCTGCGCGGGTCGACGCCCGGCATGGCCGCGAGGCGGCACGCGGGCGGCGCGAGGCGCGCGCGGAACGACGCCGCGAGGGGCGCCGCCGGCGGCAGCGGCGGCGCCGGCGGGATGGCGCCCGACGTCGCGGTGGCCGCGGCCGTCGCCGTCGAGACCGTGATGCGAGGCACGATCTGGTCGTCCGCAGGGGCGGCGGCGGCCAAGGCGGCCGCGGACACGGGCGACCCGGGGCGCGAGGTCTCGCCGACGACCACGTGGGCGAGTCGCCCGTCGTCGAGGTTCTCGAGATACACGTCGACGGCCTTGCGAGTCAGCTTGCACACGACGTCCGAGGCCTCGCTGCCCACCCAGCAGTAAACCTTGCACGGGAAGCCCGGGTCGATGATGACGCACGCGTCCGGGCGCAAGCTGCGCTGGCTCGCATACAACAGCTCGTCGACCGAGAAGTAGCCGTTGGCGCAGCTGCACACAAACACGCGCGGCGGCGCGTCCAGCGCGGGCACGGGCAGCGGCGAGCTGGGTATGGCCGTGCCGTGCGGGCCCCGCGCGACGCCGAGGGCCGCCCAGAAGGACGCGGGCTCCATCTTTTCAGCCACGATGCGGACATGCGGCTCGACGCCGGTGTCGTGGCTCGCGGGGCTCGCGGGGCTCAGCACCGAGACGGCGCTCCCATCGCCCGCGACGGCGTGGGCGGAGGCATGCGCCACGGCGGGCGCGACGATGGGGTCCAAGAACATCACGAG
The DNA here is from genome assembly GCA_003615045.1 of Caulochytrium protostelioides. Classification (NCBI taxonomy): domain Eukaryota; kingdom Fungi; phylum Chytridiomycota; class Caulochytriomycetes; order Caulochytriales; family Caulochytriaceae; genus Caulochytrium; species Caulochytrium protostelioides. Next base: position 40,007 of record ML014263.1, on the reverse strand, counting down.
CCGGACGGCGACGCGGTGGGCCTGCTTGACATCATCCTTGCGAACGTGCTGCCCGACCCAGAGCCAGTGTCGACGGTTGTTGGTCGTTCCGCGCGGGTCGGCGACCATGTAGCAGTCGGTGCTGAGCAAGGCCTCGGCATCGGCATCGACTTCGATGGCGCGGGTCGCGCCGTGGTGCGCGTCGCTCCGGATCTGATACATGCGCGGACGCTGCAGCGCGGCCACGGCGGCGGCTTCGGCAGGCGTCACAGGCGGCGGGCGCGTGGGGCGACCCAGCAGCGGCGCGGTCAAGGGCGGCGGCGCGGTCGACGGCGCGGACGATACCGACAGCAGGGGCGAAGCGAGCGGCGACGGCGACGGCGATGGCGACGGCGAGGCGGAGCGCGGGCTCACTGCAGAGGCGACGCGGGCCGTGGCGTCCATCAAGGTCTGCCGGGCGCCGCGATGGACGACGACCTGGCTGCCCAGGTGGGCAAGGAGAGCGAGCGGCTCGTGGCCGTGAGAAACATCGACGACGAGCGGATCGCAGCCGTACATGTGCCGCATGAGCGTGCGCATCTCGGCCTGTGTGGTGAATTTGAACGTCGACGCGGCGAGACGGCTCACATACGGGCCTTGCCAGAAGTAGACGACACATTCGACGGCTGGCTTGGCCTCCGCAGCAGGGGCGGCGGCGCCGACGGACGCCGAGGCCGCCGCCACCGAAGCGGCATCCTCGGCCACGTCCACCTCGTCGGCGTCCTCCGAGAGCCGGCGCGCCCGCGAGTGCCGCGGCGAGGACCGCGCGCTGTCGCTGAACAAGCTGTCGTCCGCGAGGCGCAGCAGATCGCTATTCTCGGGCACGGTGGCGCAGCCGAGCCGCGCGGCGTCCATCGTCTTGGTGCCCGAACGGCGCTTGCGCCGCGCCGACGGATGGGCGCTGGGACTCGTCGCACTCGTCGTCGCTGTGGTTGTTGGTGTTGTCGACGCGGCGCGGCTAGGCGTGGTCGGCGCCACGGACGACGCCGAGGCCGAGGCCGAGGAGGGGGCCGACTCGAGGGTCGTGCTCGACGTGGACTCGAGCGGGGTGAGGCCCGTCGAGGGCCGACGGTCGGTGCGGCACCGGCGCAGCGGGAAACTGCGCGGAGCGCTCGCCGTCGACGCGCTCGTCCCGCCGAAGGCGCTGCCCCCCACCGTGGCGCCGTCGCGCTGGTAGACGCAGAGGAAGAGGTACGCGTCGTCGGTAAAGAAGTGGCCGCGCTCGGCATCCGGCAGCGGCACAAAGCGGCCGCGCGCGTAGACGAAGGCGGCCATCGATGTCAGCAAGGCGGAGGCGTGGGCCGCGGCGGTCGCAATGATCTCGCGGGACACCGGCGCGTACGACAGCGACGGGCTCGGCCGGAAGAGGGCGCGGACATCGACGCGGATGGGCGCGTCGCGGGCAGCGGTGGCGGCGGCGTCGGCGATGGCGGCCGGGGCGCGGGCGCCGCCGCCGGCGGTCGCGTTGTCCCAGTCCTTGAACTTCCACTTGAAGAACTCAGACTCGCAGTGCTCAACGAGTTTGTGAAGCCCGACCCACGGCGGCCGCGGCGTGCGCTCGACGAGGCGGGCGAGCAGCTCCTGCGCGGCGAGGCGGCGCTCGGGCTCTGCACGCTTGCCGAGCCAGATGAACAGCTCGGTGCCGCCATCGAGCACGTACGTCTGGTCCGACTGCAACTGCGCGCGCAGCAGCGTCCCGCGGCCGACGAGGTGCGTCTCGAGGTCATCGGCCAAGCTGAGCGATGCGCGGTACAGCACGGGCTGGGCGGCCAGATCAGCGAGTAGCCGCGCCGTGGGATCGGTCGTTTCGGCCTGCTCGGCTGGGATGGTCTCGGTCTCGGTCGGTTCGGCCTCGTCCTCGACCTGCTCAGCCACCGGCGCCACTGCCGGCCGCAGCGACCAGTTGGGCAGACGCTCCATCAGGGACGCGGATTCGTGGCCCTCGTCCAGGACCTCGAGCGAGGCGCGGCCGACCCGCTCGAGCTTGTTCAAGCGCTCGCCAAGCATCCGCGCCTGACGGCGGTGCGACAGCGAGGCGTCGCGGCCCTGCCAGATAAAGATGGCCATGCCCACGTCGTACAGATAGACGTGGGACGACGCCAGGGACCGTGCGTCGGGCTCGACCAGCCGGAAGAAGATCTGTCGCTTGCCGTCGAGCTGGTACAAGCGCCGCGGGTAGCGCTTCGCCGCGGTGATGAACAGCCCTGACTCGGCGGCCTGGCTCGCGTCCAGGTACGCAAAGTCCGGAAACAGCGCGAGGAACTCGTCGCTCTCGTCGCCTTCGGTCTCGCGCTCCACGCGGCAGTCCAGACGGAGCCAATTGCGCAGGCCCACCGCATACATGGCGCAGCAGAAGCGCTTGTCGAGCTCCGACTCGCTGCCGATCCAGATGTAGAGCTCGTGCTGACGGGCCGCGTCGCCGTCGTCGGAATCGGCCGTGTCGGCTGTGCTCTCGCCGGCGAGCGAGTCGACCGAGCCGAGCGGCGTCGCGGACGCCGCGGCGCTCGTTCGGCCGCTCGCGTCGTCGTTCAGCGCGCTGGTGGACACGCTGCCTGCCAGCGGCGACGTGGCGGCCTGCTGGGGGTGGGCCAGCGCCGCGGATGAGGCGGAGGTGCTACGGGTCAAGCCGGCAGCGAGCAGCGCGCCGCCCGCCGGCGCGAGGGCGGTCGGCGACGTGACGGTCGGCAGCGCCGTCAGAGATTGCAGACTCGGGTGACCAGAGGACACGCGCGAGAGCGGCCGGTCCAAGCTCTCCTGTGACTGCAGACTGCGGTGAGACCGCAGCGTCGTGGACCGCGGCAGCCCCGCGAGCATGTCGGTGGTGCTGGCGGCACGGCTCGCGCGACGGCTGCTTGCCGTCGCCAGCGCGGCCGACGTCGTCTCGGAGCGGCTGGCGCGCACGGGCCGGCGGGGCCGCGGGCGGGGCCGCGGCGCCGCCAGGGTCTGGCGCTGACCCTTGCGGTAGGTATGGAGCACGATGTAGCAGTCGCCGACGCAGAACTTGCCGTAATGCACGGCGTCGCGCGCGCTGACGGCCATCGGCTTGAGGGCGTCGATGCGGAACAGCCACACGCCACAGCGGTCCCGCAAGGCGTCATGGAAGTAGTCCGAATAGTCGAGGCTACTGGACTGGCTGGTCAGGTTTTGGGTCCAGTGGCCGATCTTGGGGCCTCCAGGCGCGAGTTGCGCGGGCGACCCCGTCGTCGTCGACGTGGAGCAGAGATTGCTGGACGACGCGGGCGCTTCCAACTCCGACAGACGGGGTGGAGGCCCCATATGGTGGTCCAGCCGAGGCAGACCCGTCGAGGAGAGCAGATCGGAGCTGGAGGACGCGCTGTTGAGGGTCCTGCGGGGCCGCGCGACGGTGCCGCGGCGGTTGACAAGGTAGCTGAGGGTCGAGAGGAACATGGATGAGCCGTGCTGCGGCGCTTTGCCGACGCTGTTGGTCGGCGCCAGCGCGTCCACATGGCCCATCATGCCGCCGGCGCCCGTCGTGGCGCCCGTGGCGTGCACCGCGGCAGCGCCGGCGGCGACGGCGCCATCGACCGGCCAGAGCGAGGCGACATTGCTGCCGCCGTCGGCCGCAAGGTACGGCAGGGGCGGCGGACTGACGGGGTCGCCGCCCACGTCGACGGGACTCAGGTCGGGTGGCGGCGAGAAGTCGGCGCCGTAGTACTCGGCGGGCGCCAGCACATAGCGCCGAACGGCGGGATCGTGGCGCGGCTGCAGCGGCGGCGGCGGCGATGGTAGGTGCGGCGTGGCGTGGAACAGAAACGACGAGGAGACGGACCGCGACGGCGGTGCCGAGGTGGCGGTGGTCGTGGCGTCGGTGGCGGCGTCCGTGGCCGTGGCATCGGCGGTCGTGGCGTCCGAGTCAAGGTCGCGAGCGAGATCCGGGTCGGCCGCGGCGGGGCGCGCGGCACGAGGGACGGACGGCGCGACAAGGTGGTGGCGGGCCGGCGACGGGGGCCAGCGGGCATGGGATGGGAGTTCGGGCAGGGCGCGGTCGTCGGCGCGGGACGTGCGGTCGGTCGAGGTCGAGGAGGTTGTGGCCAGATCGACGGCGGGGCAGGACGATCGATCACACGGATCGGGTTGATCGTGGCCGCGTGACACGTGAGGGTCGCCGGCAATGGGGGCGGTGGCGGTGGTGGCGGCAGCACGATGGAGAGCGGCATGCCAGGCGGAGGCGGACAGGACAGAGGGCGAAGAAGGCGCAAGCGTGAGTCGGCGCCAGATGCGGACAAAGAGCGATGGCGGCTCGGGCAGCGGCGCGTCGGTCGTGTGCAGACCGATGCGAAACACGGATCCGCCGGTGCGTTGGCGACGGTGCTGTGCGAACGGCGACAGTCCCGCCGTCGCCGGGGGCGCCGTGGGCGCGGCGACGACGCTGCGGCGCGCCATACTCACGTGCCGTCCCGAGGCGCTCGTCGCGCCGCCAACGCAGTGACGGACGTGATCGATCGGAGCGACGGCAACGAGAAGAGTGATGGCGGCAGCGACGGCAGCGACGGCAGTAGCCCACGCGGCATGGCGCAGCACCACCACGAAGCAGGCCCACCAAGCACGCTCGCCGCGGGATCAGCGGCGGCGGATCGCTGGCGTGATCGACGCGTTCCCGCGTCCCTTCGCCATCCTCTTTCAAGGGGCGACAGCGCACAGCAGAACGATCGATCGATCCCGTCAGCGACACGGCACGTGTCAGCTGCGGAAGACCCCTGTCCCCGCGGTATCCGCGGGCCGATGGCCGCGACGGCCGCGCGCCGGTCGAGCCGACCCACGGCCGTGGGTCCGGCCGCCTTCCGCGGCGGAGGCGGCCACCGCGTGGATGCCTGCGGCGCAGCGGTCCGTCCAGCGGGAGCTGCGCCACGCGGCGTGCTCCGCCACACGGCCCGCTAAGCCCAGGATCGCCGTCGTCCCCGCGACGCGCCGCGACGCTGCGCCACGCGTTTCGGCGCCACGTGGCCGCAACGACGAACGACGCGCGGCCATTGGAGCCATGCGGCGGCCTTCGAGAGCCCCTCCCATCACAAACAAACACGACGAGACTTACCTTGGCGGGTCGGAACGCCGGCGGGCGACACGCCGCGGCGGCGGCGGCGGAGGCCGAGGACGAGGACAAGGCCGACGCCACGGCGGCGCTGCCGTCCGGGCTCGGCGTGAGCTCGATCACAGCATAGGGCGAGTCGCTCTCGGCCTCGGGGGTCGGCGAGGCAAACACGCCGCCCAGGCTGGGGCGGGTCCGCGACGGGAGCTGCATCGTGCGGGCGCGGCGCGGCGAGAAGGCATGCGGACTCAGCATCCGCGTGGCCGCCGTGTCAATCGCGAGTCGCGGCCGCAGCGCCTCGAGGGGCGCCGGGGCCGGCGCGCCCTCAGACGGGATGGAGCGCATCAACGCGTCGGTCGTCCGCATGCCATCCCGATCAGCAGGCTCGGGTGGTGCCAGCGGTAAGGCGGGCACGAGCGGCGGCAGCCCATGCGGGTCGTCGAACACGAGCGGGCTCGAGCTGAGACTGGCCGTCATACTGGCGCTGGGACCGTGCGTACCCGCGTTCGAATCGAGCGCCGAGGCCGGGCCCGAGGAGGAGCCGGTCAGCGGGCCGACCGTCCCCTGAGGCGGCGCGTTGGCCTGCAGGCCCGGCGGCGGGGGGATCCACACGTCGCCGGCGGGGGGCATGGACAACGACGCGGCCGCCGACGCAGTGCCGACGCCGGGGCACGCCGCGGCCGCCTTGTCCGCCTCGATGGGCCGCGCGGTTGCGCCGTACCGGACGATGCTGGCATACCGCCGGACCTGGCCGTCGGCGCCCGCCGGACTGCGCGCGGGGCTGCGCGGCGTCGCTGTTGGCGCCAGGGCGACCGGCTGGCCCGTCAGCCGCGCGCTGAGCTCGGCGGGCGTGGGGTCGGCGTCGGGTCCCATGAGCGCGCGGAGCGCGTCCTGCGCGGGGTACGGCGCAATCATGACGCGCAGCGGGACTGGAGGGGCCGGCGACGGCGGCGCAGCCGCTGCTGTTCCGGCCGCCATGGCGGCCGTGGCGGCCTCCACGGCGCCATGGAGGCCGTCGCCGGGGGTGTTGGACGCGGGCGCGGCCACGGCGTCCGGGAACAGGAGCGCCTCAATCGTCGTCTGGCGGGAGCGCGCGCCGCTGCCCGGGAGCGCGTCGCTGCCCCCGGCGCCGCCGCCGCGGACGTCGGCCATGAGCGCCTGGTAGCGCCGGACGCGGGTCTGGCGGTCGCGCTGCGAGCGCTCGCGGTGCTCCTCCAGCTGGTGCTGGATCTGGTGGAGGTCGTGCGCCTTGCTGGCGAGCCGCGTGCGGAGACGCTTGATCATCTCGACCGGGTCAGCGCCGGCGTCGTCGGTCTCGAGACTGAGCTCGTCCGGCTCGGTAGCCGCGGAGAGCGCGTCGGCAGCGGGGGGCGGCGGCGGCATGGACACGGGCATGGGCGCCGCGGGACACATGGCTTGCTCGGCCATGATGGCGGGCTCCGGCGGGAGGCCGGCCATGGGTGTTGCAATCAGGGAGGACAAGGACAGCGTGGCGAAGCCGCGTCTCGATACACACGGTATCAGTCAAAGCGTGTCGGGAAAACTACGCACACCGACGGCGTGGTTTTATGAGGTCCTTCGAGATCGGAGACGGCGGCGCAGATGGACGGCGAGCCCACACGGTGGCTATCTGAGGCTGACGTCAGGCGGCTTGACGAGCGTGATGGTATATACGGTGCCCGCTCCTCAGTCAACTCCTGTTTGATTGAGTGAGCTCGTGGCCAGTGCCTCGTGGCTTCCGACACGGAAAGCGTCTATACGAAAAAAAGAACAATAAGAGGCTCGGAGGGGGCGGCGTTGTTGCGCTTTCCCTCGATCCACGCCGGAAGAAACGTGGCCTGCGACGAAAGGATCGGCGCCCTGTGTGACGGCGGGGAGAGCGGGCGCAGGGAGGGAAAATAACCAATAGGCAGTCCCCGAGGCGTATATGCGTCAGGTCAGGCAGGAATCGAGCAGCATGGGCCATGCGAGTATGAGCTGGTCATAGCGGCATCTCAGGGTCATAGGGGCATCTCCGCAAATGATGTCGTCACGTGCCTCCACACATCCTGTTCTCCAGTGAAACGCCAAAGCGGTCGATGCATGCATCCCACATGTTGTTCATTGGGGTGGGGGTGTCGGCCAGGATCCGCCAGGAGCGCTAGCTAGCCGGAAAATCGTCGTCGATCGTATGTCGTCTGTTGCTCGCCATCGATGGTGCGTGGTTGTTTGTCATCGATGGTTTCGCACTGGCTCGCTTCGTCGTATGTCGCTGTCGGTCGGCTTGCCGATCTCCTCAAGCCCGGCGTTCAACCATTCCTCACCCCTGCTGCCGTCTCCGTTTCCGTCAGATGAGCAATCTCCGACGCATGATGCGGCACGCGCTTGTTATGACATGCCGTTAGGTGCAGGGGAAGGGAAAGATGGGAAGGGGGTGAGAGACTCCGAGATTGTTTGTTGGCGCTCCATGCCGGGGCCCACTCTCCAAGGGGGCATCCGTCGGATCACCGAGCGAGATCGAACAGAGCGGCCTTGCCAGAACCCCGGGAAGGCGATGGCCGGCCAGAAAGACGACGTATGTGAGGAGAACACCGGGTATGCTTGAATACGGTGTTTAGATGACGGCACCGATCAGGCGATAACGACGATGCGGTGAACATGGAGAGCGACCTGCTCGATCCACATCGCGCCGCGACCGGCTCGACACCTGTCATACAAATGAGGGCTTTTCGAGGGATTTAGGCCCTTTTATCGTTGAACGACATCACGGACGATGGCGCGTGGTGATACGGTTTAGCGAAGGCGGCGATTCTTTCCGACAGGCGGATGAATGATCGATGGTTATCATGATTAAGTTCATTACGATCATTGAAAACCTGCCCCCGCCCCCCGTGATCTTTGAAGCTATCATCCGGTGAGCGACATAGGCCACATGAGTGGCCTATGAGTGGCCCAGTTCCGCGCGAAAAGAACTGAGTATCTAAGAGAAGCCCTGCATGCTAAACCGATCAGCACCGGTCATTGTACGAGCAGTGTCCGCTCTCTGACGCGAGCGTTTGGGTGAGCGTGGCCGGGTCTTTTCCCGAGGTTTCCATCATCGCTAAATGAGGACCGATGACCGGCCGAGATCGACGCCATCGAAACTCCGATGGTGACGGCTGGTCCGACCATCCATGGCAGCTGGACGTGCGTCCCGAGTGTGCGACAAGACCCCTTTTTGGGGACGCGACGGCCTCACCCTCACATGATGGAGTCGCACATTCGTGAGCATCGGCGCGTTATACCCCTGCTGCGCCTCATCGTGTCGGTCTGTCCGCCCTCAGCTTCCGCCCGCCGGGGAACCGCCGCCGCCCGACGGCCGATGCTTGAGCGCCGCTTGGGCAGAGCCGATGTGGTGGCGGTTGTGTGGCGCAACGGACGGCGGACGGGGCGGGGCGACGGCCCGCTGCACGAGCGCTGAACGCCGCCACCGGTGGCCCGCGGCGGCAGGGAGCGACCCGTCTTCCACGTGGTCGGCGGCGTTTATCCGGCTGTGGCGACATGGCACGAGGCCCTGCGCATCGACACCTGCGTGCACGTGGCATACCGTGAGCCTCGATTGTCGGAATGCTGACGGCCGCCCATGACGGGTCCTGCTGACGGGTCTCGCGTACGACGCCGATCTCCCCCGTGCTGGCGTCCATCCCGCCCACCCCCCCGGTTTCGGCTCCCCGGTGTTTGAGAATCCTCTTCTGTGTGTCCTCGCCAACGCCGCCGCCATGGTCCGCGCGATCGGCTCGTCGGCCGAGTTCAACGCGCTCGTCGCGTCGCCGTCGCTGACGGTCGTGGACTTCCACGCGCAGTGGTGCGGACCGTGCAAAGTGATTGCGCCGCGCTTCCAGGCGCTCGCCGCGAAGGGCCTCGCCCACGCGCAGTTCGCCAAGGTCGACGTCGATGCGTGCGCCGACATCGCGCAAGCCCACAGCGTCACGGCGATGCCGACGTTTGTCTTTTTCCGCCACGGGGCCGAGATCGACCGCGTCGTCGGCGCCGATATCGGCCGCGTCGAGCGCCTCGCCGCCTCGCTCGCCGCCGAGTCCGGCGCCCCCTCCTCCTTCCCCAAGTCCGGCGGCCGTGTGCTCGGCTCCGGCGCCCCGGCCCGCGGCCCGGGCGTCCCGGCCGTCCCGAGTTTCTCCATGGACCCGAGTTTCGTCACGCTGCTCGGCCTCGGCGCGCTAATGGGCGTGCTCTATCTCTACGGCAAGTAGGCGCCCACCGTGATGGTGAGCGTCGTTCGCTTCCTGGCCGACGTCGTCGGATCGCGCTTCTGGTGGTATGTACAAAAGAAAAAAAAAAGAACAGGAAAGAGAGAGAGGTAGAGAGGTAGAGAGAGAGGTAGAGAGATCGAAAATGTCGCAGCGGGTGGAATGAAATGAACGAGGGAAGGACCACCGGACTGGGCGATCACGCCAGCGATACGACGGAGCAGGATGCGGCACTGCGCTGCGTGCCGATCCGTACCGTGGGCGTGGGTGTGCCGGGGAGATCCTCATGCAGGATGGGGGAGGGCGTCAGGCCGTTTAGCCGGCATAGTCGAGCAAGTACTCGAGATCGTCGGCAAACGCCGCGCTGAGCTTCTTGATGCGGGTCACATAGAGCGTGGTGCTGCGGTCTTCCGGCGAGAGCTGCTCGTCCAGGATCTCCGCCACCACCGGCACCGATGCCGCGTTCGCAGCGGCGACCGTCGCCGCCGCGGCCGCTATCGATGCCGGGGCGTCCGTTGCGTCGTCCACGGCCGCCGCCGCGGCCGGGGCCTGCTCGGCGGCCTGCAGCCGCACGCACGTGTACTGGTCGTTGAGCAGCAGGGCCTTGATTTCGGCGGCGGTCATGCGGACCGCGGGATCGAACCCGACGTCGTCATCGTTGGCGTCGGCGCCGTCGGCGCCCGCAGCGTCCTCGTCGTCGGTGTCGGCGTCGCCAAGGTCCTCGTCGGCGTCCGCGGCGCCCTCAAGCAGCGTGTTAAGTTTAAGGTGGAACAGCGGGTCGGCGGCTTCGCTGATGGTGTCGCGGTACTGCGCGATTTCGGTGTCCGTGAGCGGCGCTTCGCCGGCGGGCAGCGCGGCCGGATCCTGCGCGGCCTCGTGGCCGCCGGTGGCGATCTGCCCGTGGCGCTTCAGGATCTCGAACGCCTCGAGCGCCTCGTCGATCTCGGGGCTCGGGAACAGGTACAGCAGCGTATCCGTCGCGCGGAAGGCGACATACTCGCGCTCGCCCGTCGTGTCGTCATCGTCGTCGTCGTCGTCGTCGTCGTCGTCGTCGTTCTCGTCGTCGTTCTCGTCGTCGTTCTCGTCGTCCACGTCCACGTCAGCGCCAGCATCGGCGTCAGCGTCCGCGCTGGCATCGACATCGGCGTCAGCATTGGCATCGTCCGTCGCCGGGGTCGCGCTCGCGCCGGACGCCGCGGCCGACGACGGATCGCCGCCCGTGCCGCCGGCGGCATCCGATGGATCCGAGGACTTGGAGCCGCTCTTGCTCGGGCTTGCGAACGCGTCGTCGTCCTTGGTCGGGCTCAGGATCAGCGGATCGTGCGCGTCGTGGTCGGACATCGGACGGGCCTTCTTGGCGGGCGTCGCGGCGGCCGCGTACCCGTCGGCCTGGGCCTCGGCGCCGTCGGCCTCACGCGGCCGCTTCTCGGTGGTCATGGCGGGCGGCGTGTGGAATTAGCTCGGGGATCCGGGCGGGCGGGGCCAGGGGTGCTGTCGGAAGCAGAGAGCAGGGGGCGGAGCGGAGCGGCAGCAGCCAGGAAAGCGAATACCAAGATCGTCCGTCGACACGATCGCCGTCGTCTCTCCTCACCGGCACGAGGCGCCCACTCGCATGCGCTCGGCATCGACGCGTCGCCACGCGGGGATGCACGTCGCCTGGGCGGCCGTCCGCCGTTTCGAACGCCGACGACCGGCGGCGCGCTTATGACCGGTGCTGGGGCCCAGCGTTTCGGGGCGCCTGGTCCGGGCCTGGCGAGTCGTCATGGCCGCCGCCGCCGCCGCCGCCGCCGCCGCCGCCGGAGGGTCGCTGCACCCCCGCGCTGGTCGCGCTTGGCCGACGGCGGACGCCCCAGCACGCCGTGGCGGCCGCCATCGCCGTCCACCGCAGCGAGACATCGTGGACGCCGTGAGCGCCGACGCGGCCGACGGCGCTGGCGCGCGCCGCGCCGCCCGCCGGTTGGGCAGGACGTCGGGGCGCGCCGCGACGGGTCGGGGGTCCGGCGTCCGGCCGTCGATAAGCCACGCGCCGCCGTGACCCCGCTCGGGGTGGCCACCGCCGCCGCCGCCTCGGCATCGCGGCCCGACTGGCCGGTGTACCGCCTCGTTTCAAGCGGCGCGGCCGCTCGGCGCTCGCCGTGACGTTGCCGCCCAGCACGAGCACGAGCACGAGCACGAGCACGAGCATGATTCTCGAGGCTATCGAGAGATAATAGCCAAGACCGCAGCGACCGGCATTCGTCCGATGTCTTGAGGATTGCAAGTCGCTTCAAGCCGGCGTCCTCGCGACGGCGTCCTTGTGATATGCTCCTCCCGTCGGCTGCATCTTCAGCGCCACCGCTCCTTCCCCTCCTCCCACCCTACCCGCCGTCGCCCTGCCGTCGCTCCCTTGTCGGCACGCACGTACGCTCGCTGGCCCGCACGTAGGCACCAATCCGATTGGGCGCGATGGCTTCAAGGAGACCTGCAACCATGCTCGCCGCGGCGGCTGGCCGCCGTGCCGCTCTGTCGTGCTGTCTGCCTGCGCGCGCTACGGCGTCGTCGTCGCCACCATGCGCACCGCCATCATGGCGCGCCCTGCCGTCACAACGAGGCTTCTCCACCACGCCGCGCGCCCGCCAAGCAGAGGCTGCTGCGGATGCGAAGGAGGTTGCGAAACCCGAACCCGAACCCGAAGACGAGCTCGTGGAGGGCAAAAAGAAAAAACTAAAGCCGCTGACGGCGGACTTGTCCAAGGAGCTCCAGGTGAAGCTCGAAGCGATGCTCCCCAAGAGCTCGGCGCACCGTCTGGACTTCACTCCGATGACGGGCGAGATCGATGTCGACGGTGTCCACTCGTTCGATATGGACTTGCTGGAGACGATCGACTGGACCAAGACCCTGATTGGGGCCATGCAGGACGCTCCCGCAGCGCTGGAACCGGCCCAGAAGGCCTTCGCGCGGCAGAAGGCCGACGGCGCGGTCCGCCGTCCGGGCGCCCAGTACCCGCTCAGCCTGCAGACCGCGTCGCACTTCCAGTATGACTTCTCGAAGCCGCCGCCCGCCACGACGCTGCTCACGCTGCGGTTCCGCGTGGCGGACGTCTTCTCGGCCACGGGCGCCGCCAAGGACGCGACGCCGCAGCAGCTGGCCGAGCAGCGCCGCGTCGCCAAGCTCGTGCTCGGCGAGGCCTACGACGCCCACACCGACGTCGCGACGCTCAGCAAGATGGCGAGCCTCAAGCCCACCGACGTGCACCGCACCGGACCCGACATGACGGCGTTCGAGCTGGTAGCGTCGGTGAATGCGCTCGTGGCGCAGGTGCGCGAGGCCGCGTCCGCCAACGTGCTGGCTGACACGCCGCTCGATCTCTCCCACGTGTCCCTGAAGCCGCGGCCGCTCACCTTCCCGTCCTCCTGGCGGGCGCCGGCCCCGGCCACCACGGCCGCCGCTGCGGAGAGCGCGGCGTCGACGTCAACGTCGGCGACGGCCTAATCCATTCCCCGTGCGTGCATTATTGTAATCATCCTTTCAACGATCAGACAGGAGGCGGGCGTTCAGACGAGGGGTTGGCGTCGCCGCAGAAGAGAACGGATGCGCCAGGATCGGTGCGAGCCGGTTTGGGCGGACAGCCGATGGGATGGTCAAGCGAGCCAGAGATACCTGCGATCCAGGATAACGAAGTATGAAGAGTCAACGTATGGTGTTGCGTCACCGCGGATGACCGTGGCGATCGCAAACTCCGACCGAGAGGTGTTCTCTCCGTCCACGCGGGGGTCCGATCAGTTCTCGTCTCGGCCTCGGACGCGCTGAGCGGCTGTAGTATGACGCGCATCGAAGATCATGCCGCACCTCCGCCGAGCCTCATCATCGTTCAGACATTTGCATGCTTACGTGGCGGCCTATGTCTCCGTGACACGGCGAAAACGCTCGCCGTACCGTGCTCTTGCTCTGTCGCGTGATCGACGAGGGCCGTGCCGTGCCCTCGACTCCGCGTTGTGCCCCTTTTCTTCTTTTGTTTGTTTTCTGGGACCCACCCGGCCGGTAGCTGGACGGTGTGGGAGCGTGCTGGCGCCGGTCTGCCTTCCGAGCGGGTCCGATCGCCTCCACGCCTCCTGGTCCGATCTGCGTCGGCAGCCTGGGGCGGCGTTGGCACAGACGGCATCGGCATCGGCATCGGCATCGGCATCGGCAGGGCACCAGCGGCATCGCGCGCTCCGATGAGGCGCATCATGAGACCATCGAGAGACTTTTCATCGGCGTTGTCCGACGACCACACTCTGCGTCTTTTGGGGATGTCTCATCCAGTCGTCGCCTCATGATGGAAAGACAAAGACCGAGGATCGCAGGCGATCTTAAGATCATCGGGAAGCAAAGCAAAGCGAGGCTTGCCCAACGATCTCCGCGCTCCACGGTCAGACGTGTGATCGCGCCGCTGGACGGCGACTCGCGCAACGGCTGCGCCACGCGTGCCCACGGACCTCGCGCCTGAGCCGCCTGCCAGACCTCTTGCATTCCTCTCGGGGATCGCCTCTCCCTGCCCGCGCGACGCCGACGTCGCTTCTGACAGCGTGCCGCGGACCGCTGTTGTATCTCGACGATCGGCAGATTGCAGACGCTGTTGTGTTCTCCCCGGCCGCCGCCGCCGCCGCCACCATGCCATACTCGCCGGGCCGCGAGTATGCTTCGGGCGCATCGCAAGATGCCGATCCTGCCGTAAGTCCCATCGCGTGATCAACAAGCAACGCTGTGCTTGAGAAAACGGTTCCCGTCAAGGTTCTGCGGTTCGCCCATGCGCACCGATCTCATCGCGTCGCTGTTTCTTTCTGGTCTTTGATGTTGCCTGGCGCCCAGTCCGGGATGAAGGCCCCGCGGCGGCAGCAGGCCCACTGGCGCCAAGCCCAGTCCCACGTGCCCGGCCTCGCCGGCAACCAGCCCGGCGCCGCTGCGTCCCCATCGACGACGACCTTCTCGCTACTCGATCAGCCGGGGTACGAAGGCTTTCTCCAGCGCTTCCACTCCATCACCCAAGCATACCGCCACGACCTGGCCCCCACCCAGGGCAGCGCAGCCGCGCATCTGCCGGCGCCGGGCGGCGTGACGTCGCGCCATGGGGCCCTGGCCGGCGCCCCCGCGGCGTCGCCCACGCGGCCACGCTCGCCGGGGACACGGCGCCATCCGCTGCCGCCAATGCCTGCGAGTCTGGCGGCCGTCTCGCCGCCCATCTTGGCGGCCGGCGACGGCAGCACCGCCGCTAGTGCCGCGGGCCACGGCACGCCCGCAGCGTCGGGCTCCGGCGCCGCGAGCGCCGCCGCCGCCGCCGCCGCAAACGGCACCGGGCTCGGCGTGCTGGGCGCGCATGCCGCACACGGCATGAGCCGCAAAAACGATCCCGAGAGCGACAACAAGTCGGTGCGCTCGGCGCTCGTCTCGCTGATTATGAGCCGCACGGCGCCGATCGCGGCGCCGGCGCGGAGCGGCGCTGCCGGGATGGACGGCGCCGCCGATGCCGCGGCGGCCGGCGACTTGGGCGCGATGGCGCCCAGTCTGCTGCCCACGGGCGCGACGATGGACGAACACACCAGTCTGCAGCGCTACTACTACTACATCTCGAATGGCATCGACGCGCACCACATTGCAGACATGGACCCCCACTGGTTCGACCACGTGATCAAGCTGCTGTCGCCGACGATTGTAGAACGGTACCAGGACACGCTGGCGAGCTTGGGGAACGAGATGCGGGAGAACTATATCCTGAGCGTCAAGACGGCCATCATTGATTTCGTGCTGCAGGACCCGCGGCCGCAGTCGTATGCGGACGAGGACGAGCCGACGCCCGCCATGGCCGATCTGGATGCCGCACGCCGCGAGCACGCCGCTACATGGGCCCAGAACTACCGCGCGACCCTCGCGCATCTCTCGCAGACGTACCTGACCGTCGAGCCGTCCCTCTTCTCGTTGCAGAAGCAGTGGCACCGCCATTTCGAGGGCTTCCGCCTCTTCGAGCCCGAGCAGTTCATGGGGCCCACCGTGGCCCCTTTCGAACTGCGTGCGTTCCGCAGCTTGATGGTGCAGCGCTTCGAAAAGGCCCACGAGCGTCTTATGACCCTGTGGTATCCGGCGATCCTCAATCTCTTTTACTCGACGGTGGCCGAGACCAAGGGCCTCGGCCGGAGTCCGGCCTCCGGCGCCGCCGGCGCAGGTGCCGCCGGCGCGACGGCCGCCGGCGCCGGCGGAGCAGCTGCGGGTGGCCTCGCGGGCCCGGCCGCCGGCCTGAGCGCCGGCGAGTCCGGCCCGGCGGGGTTGCTGAAAGCAACGCAGCGCGAGTCATGGCAGCGACTGAGCGCCGAACGCCTACGACGGCACTTCCGCGCGTTCGCGCTCGTGATGAGCGCGCAGCTGTGCCACGTGATCAAGCAGTCGATCAGGAACCTGGTGGACCTGTTCCGGGCGGACTCGGCCCTCGTGGCGCAGCACGGCGGCACGCCGTGCACGCTGCAGGTGCGACTCGTGCTGGACGACACGCGCGTCCGCATCGAGCCCGAGCCGCGGGAGGTCATCACGTCAATCGTAGCGCTGATCGACCTGATGAGCACCTCGTTCGACCGCATCCCGCGAATCGAGACGCAGCTCACGGGCGTTGGCGCTGAGTACAAAGCGCTGCTGACGGAGCGCAAGGGGAACCCGCTGCTGCCGCCGCCGACGCCGGCCGCGGCCAATGCCGCTGCCACGACCCATGACGGGACGAGTCCGACGACACCGTCGTCGCCGGCGATGGCCCAGGCGCCCTTGGAGGATGAGCTGATTCCGGTCGAATTTGCGAAGACTTTCCCGCGTGCGCTGGAGGACGCGAAGGTGGCGCTGACGAGCGTGCTCAAGCGCGCGTTCACGGAGGTGGAGCACTACACCCAGCATGCGTACCGCGGACACGACGACCTGATCCAACGCGTGGAGGAAGCCAAGGTGCGCGCGTTCCTGAAGCCCGAGAACGGCCCGCACAGCGTGACGGAGCTGATGGCCGAGGTCCAGCGCTACCGCCGCATCAGCAACCCCGATATCCAGGCCGCGTTTCCGTATGTGGTGCACATGCCACTGGTGGAGATGCACTGCGACGACTTCCTCAAGGACCTGTCTGGCCGCGCGCTTGAGTTGTCGAATCGCGTGATGAACTCGATGGTGGTGGACAACAAGGCGAGCAACCAAGCGATCTGCGCGCAGTTCCAGGACATCGCCCAGAACCTCGCCAAGATGCCGGCCTCCGTGGGCGACATGATGCGGATGATTGAGTTTCTGGGCGTGACTCGCGCTGAGACGCTGCCACGGCTCGAGCGCGACGTCAACCAAATGAAGCAGCGACTCTACTTTCTGCTTATCTACTCGGACATGCAGAAGGACGATTTCGAGGCGAACGCGGTGCTGATCGCGTGGCCGGGCCGCATCCAGACGGTGCTGCGCGACGCGGATGAGATGGTCGTCAAGGCCCGTGTCGCGAACAGCGAGGAGCTCGTGCAGCGCAAGGACAAGATCGCCGGCGAGGTGGCCCTCCTGGCGCATCAGGTGACCGACTTCCATACGCTCAGCGACTTTGGCGACATGAGCAAATATCTGCGCTTGGCTCAGAAATTCCAGACCAAGCTCGATGCCGCGCAGACGCGGGTGCAGGTGCTCAACACCGAGGAGGGACAGATGGGCTGGGAGGTCTCCCGCTTCCCGGAGCTCGAGACCATCGCGACCGAGTTGCACGCGTACCTGAGCCTGTACCAGACCGCGACCACGTTCCAGAAGCTGCTGCAGCAGTGGCTCTCCGGGGTCTTTATCCAGCTCCACCCCGAAGAGATCGAGCGCGAGGTTACTACAATGTGGAAAACGCTTTACAAGCTGACGTCAACGTTCGCCGACCACCCGGTCCCCCTAGAGCTCGCGGAGATGGCCAAGGCCCAGATCGACCGCTTCAAGCTGCATCTGCCGCTTATCCTTTGCCTCGGCAACCCGGGGCTCAAGGATCGCCATTGGACCCAGATCAGCGACATCGTAGGCATGCGGTTCCAGCCCGACCACCAGACGACGCTCTCCGCGGTGCTGGAGCGCGGGTTTAACGAGTATCTCCCACGCCTCGAAATCTTGTCGGCCACCGCGAGCAAAGAGTATACGCTCGAGAAAACGATCTCCAAGATGAACGCCGAGTGGGACGGCGTTCAGCTGACGATCATCCCCTACCGCGACTCGGGCACGTTCATCCTAGCTGCGGTGGACGAGATTCAGAGCATGTTCGATGACCATATCGTCAAGACCCAGACGATGCGTGGGTCGCCCTTCATCAAGCCGTTCGAGGCCGAGTCAAAGGCGCTGGAGACGCAGCTCCTCACGATGCAGGACATGCTCGACGAGTGGCTCAAGATGCAGGCTACGTGGCTCTACCTCGAACCCATCTTTAGCTCCGAAGACATCATGCGCCAGCTGCCGAGCGAGGGACGCCGCTTCCAGAACATCAACAAGATCTGGCGCGCGCACATGCAGGCCGCCGCGACCAACCCGGCGATCATCCACGTGGCCGCGCAAGATGGCGTGGTCGACAAGCTCAAGGAGTGCAACGCGGATCTCGAGCTGATCCAGAAGGGCCTCAACCAATATCTCGAGCTGAAACGCCTCTTCTTCCCGCGTTTCTTCTTTCTGTCGAACGACGAGATGCTCGAGATTCTCTCGGAGACGCGCGATCCGACGCGGGTCCAGCCACACCTGAAGAAATGCTTTGAGGGCATCGACAGCCTCGAGTTTACGAAGCTCGGCGTCATCACGGACCTCTACAGCGCGCAGAAGGAGCGCATCGCGCTCGTGCAGCCGGTGCCGACCGCCAGCTCGGGCAGTGTCGAGGCGTGGCTGCTCCAGGTGCAGCGCAGCATGCTTGCCAGCATGCAGGATATCTGCCGCCGCGCTGTCAAGGACTATACCGAGAAGCCGCGCGAGGCATGGGTGCTCGATTGGCCGGGCCAGGCCGTCATCGCGGTCAGCTCCATCTTCTGGACGTATGAGGTCGAGCAGGCCATCATGCGCCCGGACCCCAAGAGCCTCGCGGCGTATCTCGAGCTCAGCACGAAGCGTCTCGAGAGCATTGTCGCGCTCGTGCGCGGCCAGCTGACCAAACTCAATCGCATCACACTCGAGGCGCTCGTCGTCATCGAGGTCCATGCCCGCGATGTCATCCAGCAGCTCGTCGCGGCCGGCACGTCCAACACGAACGACTTCAACTGGCTCAGCCAGCTGCGGTATTACTTCGACGACGAATCGAGCACAATTGCCGTCAAAATGATCAACTCGGTGCAGAAGTACGGCTACGAGTATCTCGGCAACACGGGCCGTCTCGTCATTACGACGCTGACCGACCGCTGCTACCGCGCCCTTTTTGGCGCGCTGCAGCTCAACCTGGGCGGCGCCCCTGAGGGTCCCGCGGGCACCGGCAAGACCGAGACCGTCAAGGACCTCGCCAAGGCCATTGCGGTGGCCTGCGTCGTTTACAACTGCTCCGACGGCCTCGACTACCTCGCGATGGGCAAGTTCTTCAAGGGCCTCGCGGCCGCGGGCGCCTGGGCCTGCTTCGACGAATTCAATCGCATCGACCTCGAAGTGCTCTCAGTCGTGGCGCAGCAGATCCTGACGATCCAGCGGGCCAAGGCGGCCGGGCTGACGCGGTTTGTATTTGAAGGCACCGAGCTCGACTTGAACGAGCGGGCCAACTGCTTCATTACGATGAATCCGGGTTATGCTGGCCGCTCCGAGCTGCCCGACAACTTGAAGGCGCTCTTCCGCCCCGTCGCCATGATGGTGCCCGACTACACGCTCATTGCCGAGATCTCCTTGTACAGCTTTGGGTACGTGCAAGCCCGCGCACTCTCAGTCAAAATCACGGCCACGTACCGGCTGTGTTCGGAGCAGCTCTCGAGTCAGGACCATTACGATTATGGCATGCGCGCTGTCAAGAGCGTTCTTAATGCGTGTGGCGCGCTGAAGCTCAAGTACCCAAGCGAAAACGAGAATATCCTCGTGCTTCGTTCGATCATCGATGTCAACCTGCCCAAGTTCTTGGCCAACGACATCCCGCTGTTCAAGGGGATCACAGCCGATCTGTTCCCCGGCGTGAAACTCCCGACGCCCGACTATACGGATCTGCTCGCGGCGATCGCCTCGGCGTGCCAAGCGAAGGGTCTCCAGTGCCTGCCCAACTTTGTGGAAAAGGTGCTCCAGGTCTATGAGATGATGCTGGTGCGCCACGGGTTCATGCTCGTCGGCGAGACTTTCTCTGGCAAGACGCAGGCGCTCTATGTGCTGCAGGCGGCCCTGACCGAGCTCGCGAACCAGGGCCACACCCACGAGAACCGCGTGCTCATCCAGACGCTCAATCCGAAGAGCATCACGATGGGCCAGCTCTACGGCCAGTTCGACGCCGTCTCGCACGAGTGGTCCGACGGTGTGCTGGCCGTTGGGTTCCGCGGGTTCGCCAGCTCGCCCACGCCCGAGCGTAAGTGGGTAGTCTTTGACGGCCCCGTCGACGCCGTTTGGATCGAGAACATGAACACCGTGCTGGACGACAACAAGAAACTCTGTCTCAACAGCGGCGAGATCATCCAACTCAGCGCAAGTATGAGTATGATCTTCGAGGTTCGCGACTTGGCCGTCGCCTCGCCGGCGACGGTCAGCCGCTGCGGCATGATCTACCTCGAGCCCGGCCGCCTCGGCTGGCGGGAATCGCTGCTGGTGTCGTGGTCCGAACGGCACGCGACCCTCGTCGCGGCCGAGAGCTGGCCCGAGGTCTTTGCGATGGTCGACCACTACTTGACCCCGTCGCTGGCGTGGGTCCGCGAGCACGGTCGCGAGGTGAGCGAGACGATGGACTCAAACCTCGCCGTCAGCTGGATGAATGTCTTTGAAAGCGCGGTCGCCGAGGCCCGGCTGGCGACCGGTAATGCTGACTCTTCGCTGCGCGTGCTGCACGGATTCGTCGTCTTTGCGCTCATCTGGTCCGTGGGAGGCGCCCTCGACGAAGCCTCGCAACTCCGCTTCGGCGACCACGTGCGCCAGCTCACCCAGCTCAGCAACGAGCACATCACCACGAGTATGACGCTTCCCGAAGCGGGATCGGTGTACGACTATGTGTTCAAGCACGAGGCCGAGAGCGGCGAGTTCCAGTGGATCAACTGGCTCGACCTGTCCAAGAAGGCCTTTACTATCCCGCCGAAGGCTAAGTTCGACGCGATTATGGTGCCGACGCTCAACACGGTGCGGTACAAGTACATGCTGCAGCTGCTGCTGCGCAACGACCACCATGTGCTGTTCGTGGGCCCCACGGGCACCGGCAAGAGTCTGTATATCCGGGACGCGATGCTCAATGAGATGGATAAAGCCCTGTTTGTGCCCGTTTTTGTCAACTTTTCGGCCCAGACTACCGCCAAGCAGACCCAGGATATCATTGAGAGCCGTATGGACAAGCGCCGCAAGGGCGTCTACGGGCCGCCCATCACTAAGAAGGCCGTCATTTTTGTCGATGACCTGAATATGCCCGCCAAGGAGATCTACGGCGCGCAGCCGCCGATCGAGCTCTTGCGGCAGTACCTCGACCACGATGGGTGGTACAACCTGACGGACAACACGTTCACGAGCTTTGTGGACGTGCTGCTCGTGGGCGCCATGGGCTCGGGCGGGCGCAACGTGCCCACGTCGCGGTTCCTGCGGCACTTCAACACGATCGCCATTTCCTCCGCCGACGACGCGACGCTCGCGCGCATCTTTACGACGATCTTGTCGTGGCATCTGGCGAGCCATCCCTTCGACCCGAGTGTCGTGGCAATGACCGACTCGCTCATTGCCGCCACGTGCGCGATCTACCGCCGTAGTATGACGAAGCTGCTGCCGATCCCGAGCAAGTCGCACTACACATTCAACCTGCGTGACTTTAGCCGCGTGGTGCAAGGCCTGCTGCTCGCCCGTCCGGCGGCCATCTCAAGCACGAGCAAGATGGTCAAGCTGTGGTACCACGAAGTCTCGCGCGTGTTCGGCGACCGGCTCGTCGACCAGACCGACCGCCACTGGCTGTTTACGCAGGCCCAGGCCGTGATTGGCGAGGTCTTTGAGACGAAGATGGAGGCGTTCTATGACGAGCCGGACTCCGACGCGCTTGAGGCCGTTGCCTCGGGCGTGACCTTTAGCACGCTGCTCTCGACGCGCGAGAACGGGTTTGCGTACGACGAGGTCACGCAGTGGAGCGAGCTGACGGCGAAAGTGACGGCGCAGCTGACCGAGTTCAACGTTCTGAGCAAGAAGCCGATGCCCCTCGTCATGTTTCCCTTTGCGATCGACCACCTGCTGCGGATCAGCCGCGTGCTGCTGCAGCCCCGTGGCAATCTGCTGCTGGCGGGCGTCGGCGGATCGGGCCGACAGAGCCTCGCCCGACTCGCGTCGCATCTGGCCGACTACGCCGTGTTCCAGATCGAGATCTCCAAGAGCTACAATACAGCGAATTGGCACGACGACCTCAAGAACGTGCTGCGCGCTGCGGGCGGCGAGGGCAAACCCACGACGTTCCTGCTGGCCGATACGCAGATCCCGGACGAAAGCTTCCTCGAGGACATCAACAACCTGCTGAACAGCGGCGAAGTGCCGAATCTGTGGCCGAACGACGAAAAACAGCTCCTCTTTGAGCAGATGCGGGCCAGCGGCTTCCAGAGCGCGGACACGAGCAACACCGCCTTGTTCAGTGCGTTTGTCGAGCGCTGCCGTGAGAACCTGCACCTGGTGCTGGCCATGTCGCCCATCAGCGATGTGTTCCGGACGCGCTTGCGCAAGTTCCCCTCGTTCGTGAATTGCTGTACGATCGACTGGTTCTTTGAGTGGCCCGCGGACGCGCTCGAGATGCTCGCCGTCAAGAAGTTCGAGGACATCGACGTTGCGCCCGACGTGCGGCCCCGCATCGTCACCCTCTGCCAGTACCTCCACCAAGATGTCCAGACGCGCAGCCGCGCATACCTGAACCAGCTCCGACGCCACAACTACGTGACCCCGACCTCCTATCTGGAGCTGCTCGCCACGTACCAGACGCTGCTCAGCAGGAAGCAAGAGGAGGTGCGCAACGCCAAGTTTCGGTACACGAACGGCTTGGAGCAGATCGACTTTGCCTCGAACGCGGTCGGGCAGATGCAGATCGAACTGGCGGAGATGCAGCCCCAGCTGATCATCGCGCAGGGCGACACGGCCAAGCTGATGGAGGAGATCCAGGTGGAGAGCAAGGGCGTCCAGGAGGTGCGCGTGGTGGCCCAGGCCGACGAAGCCGTGGCTAACGCGAAGGCTAGCGAAGTCAAGGCGATCAAGGACGACTGCGAAATGCAGCTTGCCGAGGCGATCCCGGCCCTCGAGGCGGCCGTCGCAGCGCTCGATACGCTCAAGTCGTCCGACATCACTGTGCTCAAAAGCATGAAGAGCCCGCCCGCCGGCGTCAAGCTCGTCATGGAGGCCGTCTGCCTGATGAAGGACATCAAGCCAGTCAAGATTCCGGACCCGGCGGGCTCAGGCAAAAAGATCGAGGATTTCTGGGGGCCGTCCAAGACACTCATGTCGGACATGAAGTTCCTCGAGAATTTGCGCAACTACGACAAGGACAACATTGCGCCGCACATCATGAAGCAGATCCGCCTGAAGTACATGGAGAACCCCGAGTTCGACCCGGAAAAGATCAAGACGGCCTCGTCGGCCGCCGAAGGCCTTTGCCGGTGGGTGCGAGCGATGGAGCTGTATGACCGCGTGGCTAAGGTCGTGGCGCCCAAGAAGGAAGCACTCGGCAAGGCCGAGGAAGAGCTGACGGTGGTCATGAGTTCGCTGCAGGAGAAGCGTGCCGCGCTGCAGCTCGTCGAAGACAAGATGGCCCGCCTCGAGCAGAAGCTCAAGGCGACGACCGACAAGAAGATTGCGCTCGAGAACCAAGTCGACTCGGTGAGCAAGCAGCTCGTGCGCGCTGGCAAACTGATCGCGAGTCTGGGCGACGAGAAGGAGCGATGGACTCAGTGCGCGGCGGACCTGCACGAGCAGCTTTCCACGCTACCGGGCGACATCCTCATCGCGAGCGCCGTCGTGTCCTATCTGGGCGCGTTCACCAAGTCGTTCCGTGACGACGCGATTGCCGCGTGGAGCCAGGTTTGCCGAGAGCACGCGATCCCCTGCTCGGATGCAGTCCGCCTCGCGCGCCTGCTCGGCGATCCTGTCAAGATCCGCGCATGGATGTTAGTCGGCCTACCGAACGATGCGTTCTCGATCAACAACGGACTCATCATGGCGACCTCGCGCCGCTGGCCGCTGATGATCGACCCGCAGGGCCAGGCCAACCGCTGGATCAAGAACATGGAGAAGGCCCACAACATCCAGATCATCAAGCTCAGCGACAGCGACTATGTGCGCACGCTCGAGAACGCTGTCCAGTTTGGGACGCCCGTGCTGCTCGAGAACGTCGGCGAGGACCTCGACCCGGTGCTTGAGCCGCTGCTGCTCAAGCAAACGTTTACGCAGGGCGGCGTCACGTGCATCCGTCTCGGTGACTCGACGGTCGAGTACTCGCCCGACTTCCGGTTTTACATCACGACCAAGCTCGCCAACCCACACTACTTGCCGGAGCTCTCCACCAAGGTCACGCTGATCAATTTCATGATCACACCCGACGGGTTGGAAGACCAGCTGCTCGGCATCGTGATTGCCAAGGAGCGTCCCGAGCTCGAAGAGCTCAAGTCGCAGCTGCTGATCCAGTCGGCCGAGAACGCCAAGCAGATGCAGGAAATCGAGGACAAGATCCTGCACGTGCTCTCCGCCTCGCAGGGCAAGATTCTTGAGGACGAGACGGGCATCCAGATCCTATCGAGCTCCAAGGTGCTCGCTAAGCAGATCGCCGAGAAGCAGCTCAACACCGAGGCGACTGAGCGCAAGATCGACGAGATCCGCCTCAAGTACCGGCCGATTGCCGCGTACGCCTCGAGCCTCTTCTTTTGCATCGCGGACCTGGCGAGCATCGAGCCCATGTACCAGTACTCGCTATCGTGGTACATCACGCTGTTCGGCAACTCGATCGACCAGTCTGAAAAGTCGCAAGACATCGATGTACGGCTCGAGACGCTCAAGAAGCACTTCACCTACAACCTCTACGCGAACGTCTGCCGCTCGCTCTTCGAGAAGGACAAGCTCGTCTTTTCGTTCCTGCTCAATGCCGCGATCCTTAACAGCGCGGGCCAGCTCAACGACACCGAGTGGCGATTCCTGTTGACGGGCGCGGTCGGGATGGAGACGCCGAAGCACCTCAACCCGGACCCCTCCTGGATCACGGACAAGGCGTGGTATGGCATCAGCAAGCTCGCCGAGATTCCGCCCTTCCAGGACCTCGCCCTGACCTTCGCGGACGCGCTGCCGCAGTGGAAGAAGCTGTTTGACGCGACCGAGCCCCACACATCGCCGCTGCCGAGTCCGTGGTCCGACACCGCCTCGCCCTTCCAGCACCTGCTGCTGATCCGCTGCCTGCGGCCCGACAAGCTTGTAGCCGCGACGCGCCACTTCATCGCGGGCAGCATCGGCGCCGTCTTCACCGAGCCGCCGACCTTCAACCTGGCGCTCTCGTTCGCCGACTCGCACTGCTGCCAGCCGCTGATCTTTGTGCTCTCGCCCGGCGCCGACCCCATGACGGCGCTGCTCAAGTTCGCCGAGGATAAAAAGATGAGCGGCGACCGGCTGATGGCCATCTCGCTTGGCCAGGGCCAGGGCCCGATCGCGGCCAAAATGATCCAGAAGGGTATGCAGGAGGGCCGCTGGGTCGTGCTGCAGAACGCACACCTCGCCATCTCGTGGATGCCCCAGCTCGAGAAGCTCTGCGAAGAGCTATCGCCCGAGACAACCCACAAGGACTTCCGGCTCTGGCTGACCTCCTACCCAACGGACCGGTTCCCCGTGGTGCTCCTGCAGAATGGCATCAAGATGACGAACGAGCCGCCCAAGGGCCTGCGCGCGAACCTGCTGCAGAGCTACAGCAGCGATCCCATCACGGACCGGACCTTCTATGACGGCAATGCGAAGCAGACCATGTTCGAGAAGATGCTCTTCGGACTGTGCTTCTTCCATGCGATCGTGCAGGAGCGCCGCCAGTTTGGCCCCATCGGGTGGAACATTCCGTACGAGTTCAACGACTCGGACCTCCGCATTTCCGCGCGGCAGCTCAAGAACTTCCTGAACCAGTATGACGCGATCCCCTACGACGCGTTGCGCTACCTCACAGGCGAGGCGAACTACGGCGGCCGCGTGACCGACGACAAGGACCGTCGCGCGCTCATGACCCTGCTCGAGCTCTACTATACGCCCGACGTCGGCGACGTCAACTACCGCTTCTCGCCCGATGGGGAGTACGGGATGCCGCCCATCACCACCGTCGAGGGCGTGGTCGAACACATCCGCACGCTGCCCGCGGAGACGACGCCCGCAGTGTTCTCGCTGCACGCGAACGCGGATATGACAAAGAACCAGCTCGAGACCGATGCGTTCTTTGGCGCCGTGCTGCAGACGCAGTCGCGCTCGGGCGGGCACGGCGAGGGCGGGCGGACGGAACATGCCGTCGCGGAGATGGCCGTCGAGATGCTTCACCGCCTGCCGCCGCCCTTCAATGTCGCCCACGTGGCGGCCGCGTACCCGACCAACTACAACGAGAGCATGAACACCGTGCTCCTGCAGGAGGTCATTCGCTATTCGGGCCTGCTGGAGGCGATCCGCGCGTCGCTCATCAACATCCAGAAGGCGCTGCAGGGCCTGATCGTCATGTCACCCGACCTCGAGGAAATGGCCTCGGCGATGCTGAACGGCACGATCCCCAAGCTGTGGACCGGCAAGTCGTATCCTTCCCTGAAGCCGCTGAGCAGCTACTTTGCGGACTTTCTCGCGCGGCTGCAGTTCTTCACGAAGTGGGAGGCCACGGGCCAGCCGATCGTATTCTGGCTGCCCGGATTCTTCTTCCCGCAGAGCTTCCTCACCGGCGTGCTGCAGAACTATGCGCGCAAGTATGCCATCCCGATCGACCTGCTCGACTTCCAGTATACGGTGCTGCCCACGCGCACCTCGGGCGTCCGCGCCGAGGAGGGCCAGTACATCACGGGTCTCTTCCTCGAGGGCGCCCGCTGGGACACCGAGACCAGCTCGCTGGAGGAATCGCATCCGCGCGTGCTCTACGACCGTCTTCCGCTCGTGTGGCTGCAACCGGGCGAGCGCTCCCGCTTCCCGGTGGTGCAAGCGTACACGTGCCCCGTATACAAGACCAGCGCGCGCCGCGGCACGCTGTCGACCACCGGCCACTCGACCAACTTTGTCATGTCACTGAGGCTCCTGACGCCTCACGTGCCGGAAGCGCACTGGATCCGCCGGGGCGTCGCGACCCTGCTGGCGCTGAACGACTAGCGTCTGTGGTGGGCATCCCGTGCAGTGCTCAGCATGTCAATTTAGAACAGAAACAGGTGTTTTTCGTACAATCATACAAACTATGGACATCGCCGCTGGTCGCCAGACCCAACCGAGCTTAGTGGGTCATGGCGATCATGACATCAGCGACGCGGCCAGGCGAAAAGGCGCCGTACTCGGTGACGATGAGGGTGATGAAGGGCGGAGGCGTGTAGTCGGCACCCGGCAGACGGCTGGAGGACGCGTCGCTGCCTGAGACATCGATGAGGGCCTGCGATGGCGGGTCGACGGCCGTTGCCGCCGCCGTCGTCGCCGTCGCGACCGCGCAGGCAGCTTCGGGTGCTGCGGCAAGCGCGTGCTCGGCGTCCACGGCCGGCTCGTCGGCCTCGTCCTCGTCGCCGTAGAAGGTCACGGGGTCGTGGAAAGGTAGGTCATACTGGGTCAAGGGGAAGAGCTTGACGAATTTGTAGGACTCGGCCATCACGTAGAACGGCTTGGAGGCCGACTTGGCGACAAGGGCGATGGTGAAGGTGCCGAGGCCATTGACGAGACCGCCGTTCTGGACGACGCCCTCGGCGCCGACCAGGATGAAGGAGACGGTGTCGATCACGTAGCCGAGGGCCGTGTCGGGGATGAGCGCCGTCGGGATGCCGTGGGCGCGAAGCTCGGCGGCGGTCGCGTGGCCGAGCGCGCGGCCGCGGCCGGCGTGGCCCTCGCAGATGATCACCTTGAAGCGGGTGTTCTCGCGGCGGGCGTGGATGAGGGCACGGACAACAACGCGCGAATACGAGTGCACGAGCACGACATCGTCCTCCTGGATGATGTGCTTGGCGGCATGGCGAGCGATGGCGGCGCGCGTCTCGTCGGACTTGTCGACGAGGTCGTTGCCGGCCGCGATGATGCGCTCCTTGGTCGCGTCGAGGTTAAACACGTCGTGGTGCGAGTCGCGCAGGAAGCGCGAGAACAGGTCGCACGCAGCGACGATCGCGACGTTCTGGTGGCGGAAGAGCTTGAGGATGTCGGCCTGGGCCTCGAGGTCCTTGATCAGCTCCGAGAGCGTCGCCGCCTTACTGATCTGGATGCACTCGGTCAGTGTCTTGATGGCGGCGACGGTCGTCGACAGATTCGGGTGCTCCCGCTGGATCCGCTGCAGCGCGCGGCCCACGGGCGTCGTCTCAGGCGCGGGCCGCGACGTCGTCGTCGCCGACGGCGGCGTGCTGCTGCTCATACTGCGGGCGGTCGGCTATCGACGGCTCGATGGAAAGGCAAAGGTCTCTGTCGGTCGGTCTCGCGGAGAGCGTCGAGCAAGCGGGTATCGTCTGCCGTGGCTGGATGCCGGAGGTCGCGCGAATGAGCTGCGAGAGCGCGTTATGATCGGCGCCACACCTGGACTGCCGCGTGGCGGAGACTTCATGCGTGGACGTGGAGCGGCGGCCTTGACGCGTGACGCGGTGGCGCCTCGCGGCGTCATGGCCGCTTTCTCCGACCAAACTCCGACAGCGCCCAGTTGCGCACGTGGGTCCTGCCGCGGCGGCCGCGACGGCCGCGCCGATCCCTTCCTGTGGCGCGTGGCCAGCAAGCGGCGCGGCTGCTCAGCGTGCGGGAGCGCCGGGCCTTCCCGGTCCGCCCGGCTCCGTTCCGTCTCCGCGAGCCGCGCTGCATCGCCTCGTCGACCCTCGCCGACGGCTCGGAGGGTCGTACGTCCACGGGCCGCTCGCCACTGTGGCGCCTGGACTTCCCTCCCCTTCTTGCTTTGGCCAACCGCGCCGCGGAACCCCCATCACCCGACATCGCGACCCCGGGACGCCACGATTCATCAGCCAAGACCAAGCATACCGTGCCATACCTTGCCGTACCACTCTTCCAGCGCGGCGCATGCTTTCGTGCAGATATCGGTGAAGCACGGATCCATGCCTCTCGCCACGTCGGAGAGCACTTCGGCGATCGCCGGAGCCTGAGCCACGGCGTCATGCCGCTCCGCCATCGGGTCTCCCGACGGGGTCGAGACGACGGCGCGTGCCTCCGGCTACGCCGGGCTCTGGACTGGGCTCGGCGGGGGGTTGGGCTGGGTCATGTACGTGAAGGCATGTCCGTAGGACGCCTTCGGGGTTGTCGGGAGGTCACCGGACTCGCACGATAAGAGACGACCGGCGGCGGCGGCGGCGGCAGCGACGGCGGCCGCTGGGCCGCGTTCCGCGATGCGCGGAGGCCGCCGCCGCCGCCGGTGCCGGTGCCGGTGCCGCCGCCGCCGCCGCCGCCGCCGCCGCCGCCGCCGCCGCCGCCGCTACTGTGGCGGGCAGAACGCCTTTTCTCGGCTTCCTTCCGGCTCGGCTCGGCCAGGGCGCCGACCCTTCCGCGGGCGGGTGCCGTCGGGGAAGCCGAGCCGAGCCGAGCCGAGCCGAGATGGCGCTGACGGGATGCGGCGGGCGGGGTCCCAGAGCTGGCGCGCGGGTGCGTTCGTGGAGGCCAGGCGAGTATACGCGCGGCGAGGGCGTGGCCACGGCGGCGCTTGGGCTCCGAGACGCGGCAAGCACGCCATGCACCGTGCGCGGTGGGGTCGTCCGTGGGTGCCGGCTCTGGTGTTCTCGCGAGGACACAGCGAAGGAGAGTCGGGGGCCATCCCCACGTGAGTGCGTCTCCACGCACCGTCAGCGCTTCGAAAGGATTGGGTCGCCGTCACGCCATGCGCTGTCGCCCCTTGCTCGTGCGTGTGCCGCCTACGTTTGCTGGGTCTCTGTCTGTTGCGCTGTCGCCCTTGCTCGCTGCCGCGCTGCCCGTCCGCTCGTATACGCGTGCTGCTTCCCGACTTGCGTCGCCGTCGCCATTGCCATTGCCGTTGCCGTCGCCGACCCGCCTTTCATCGCACTCGCATCTGCAGTCGCATCCGCCTCAGCACTCGCGCTCACTTCCCCGGTTCCTCGGCCTCCCGATTCGCTTTATCATGACGGGCGACCAAAGCAACGAGAGCAGCGGCGCGTCGCCGCCGCAGCTCGAGTGGCCCGCCGCACGTGTGCGCCAGGCCTACATCAGCTACTTTGCGGACAAGCACAACCACACCATCGTGCCGTCCAGCTCGACCGTGCCCCATGATGATCCGACCCTCATGTTCACCAACTCGGGGATGGCGCAGTTCAAGCCCATTTTCCTCGGCGTCGTGGACCCGCACTCGGACATGGCGCAGCTCACGCGTGCCGTGGACGCGCAGAAGTGCATCCGCGCGGGCGGCAAGCACAATGACCTCGACGATGTCGGCAAGGACACCTACCACCACACCTTCTTTGAGATGCTCGGCAACTGGTCCTTCGGCGACTACTTCAAGCGTGAGGCCATCACCTACGCGTGGGACCTGCTGACCAACGTCTACGGTATGCCCAAGGACCGACTGTACGTGACCTACTTTGGCGGCGACGAGGCCCTTAAGCTGGCACCTGATCTGGAGGCCCGCAACCTCTGGCTGGAGGTCGGCGTCGCCGAGGACCACATTCTGCCGGGGTCCGCGAAGGACAACTTCTGGGAGATGGGCGACCAGGGCCCATGCGGCGGGTGCAGCGAGATCCACTACGACCGCATCGGCGGACGCAACGCTGCCCACCTCGTCAACATGGACGACCCGGACGTCCTCGAGATCTGGAACTTGGTGTTCATGGAGTTCAACCGTGAGAAGGACCGTTCGCTGCGCCCGCTGCCCAACAAGCACGTCGACACGGGCATGGGCTTCGAGCGCGTGGTGTCGATTCTGCAGGACAAGCGCTCGAACTACGACACGGACGTGTTCACGCCGATCCTGGACGAGATCCAGCGCATGACGGGCGCGCGCCCCTACGCGGGCCGCGTCGGCGATGATGATGTGGACGGCATCGACACCGCGTACCGTGTCGTCGCCGACCACGTCCGCACGCTCACGTTCGCAATCACGGACGGCGCCGTCCCGGACAACGAGGGCGCCGGCTATACGGTGCGCCGCATCCTGCGCCGCGGCTCGCGCTACATCCGCAAGAAGTTCGACGTGCCGACGGGCAACTTCTTCTCGCGCCTCTCGCGCGTCGTCGTGGAGCAGATGGGCGACGTTTACCCCGAGATTCGCCAGCGACCCCAGGACCTCGTCGAGATGCTCGACGAGGAGGAGCGCTCGTTCGCCCGCACGCTCGACCGCGGCGAGCGCCTCTTCACGAGTGTCACGCAGAAGATGAAGGCCGAGGGCAAGACCGAAGTCGAGCCGCTGACCGTGTGGCGTCTGTACGACACGTTCGGCTTCCCAGTCGATCTGACGCGCATCATGGTCGACGAGGCCGGCCTGACATTCGACGAAGCCGCGTTCGCGCAGGTCGAGGCCGACTTCAAGGCGCGCTCAAAGGTCACCAAGACCCTTGAAGGCGGCGAGGCCCGCCCCGAGCTCGACATCCACGCCCTCGGCGACCTGCAGAAGCGCCACGTGCCCATCACGCAGGACAATGACAAATTCCACAAGGAGCAGACCGAGGGTCGCGTGCTCGCGATCTTTGACCCGGCGACCAAGACCTTCGTCGACGAGGTCACCAAGGAGGGCGCGTTGGTGGGCGTGATCCTTGACCAGACCTGCTTCTACGCCGAGGCCGGTGGCCAGGAGGGCGACCAGGGCGCCCTGTTCGTCGAGGGCGAGCTCGACTTCCACGTCGAGGACGTCAAGGCCTTTGGCGGCTACGTGCTGCACATCGGCCGCATCAAGTTCGGCGCGCTCCGCGTGGACCAGACTGTCGAGGCCTCCTTTGACGCGCTGCGCCGCTGGCCCCTGCGCCACAACCACACCGGCACACACATCCTCAACGCCGCGCTCCGCGCCGTGCTCGGCGACGGCGTCGATCAGAAGGGCTCGCTCGTCGCCGCCGAGAAACTCCGCTTCTCGTACTCATGCCGCTCGCCGCCGACACGCGAGCAGCTCGCGTCGATCGAGACCCTCTGCAACTCCATGATCGCCGAGGGTGTCACTGTCTACACAAAGGAAGTGCCGCTCGCGTCCGCGCGCAACATCGCCGGCCTGCGCTGCGTGTTCGGCGAGGTCTACCCGGACCCCGTCCGCGTGGTCTCGGTCGGCGTGCCCGTCGACGATCTCATCGCCCACCCCGAGAACACGGCCTGGATGGAGCGCCCCGTCGAGTTCTGCGGCGGCACCCACGTGCGCAACACGAGCGACATCAAGCGCCTCCTGCTCACCGAGGAAGCGTCCATTTCGAAGGGCGTGCGCCGCATCACCGCCGTGACCGGCGAGACGGCCGCCCGCTTCCAGCGCAATGTCGCCGAGCTGGACTACCGCGTCGCCGCGCTGGCCCGCCTTGCCGGGCCCGAGCTGGAGGCCGCGCTCCGCGACGCTACGCGCGCCATCGACGCCGCCGACATCCCGCTGCTCGACAAACTCCGCCTGCGCGACGCCCATGCCGCCGTCAAGAAGACCTTCGACGATGCCGAGAAGGCCCGCAAGGCCGCTGAGGGGAAGCGCGCCGTCGAGGACGTCAAGACGTTCTTTGCGGCGCCCGAGCCCACGGAGGGCCCGATCGACCTGGCGGCCGCCGTCTACATCCAGCGCTTCGACGTCGGCGCGGGCTCGCGGGCCGTCAAGGACGCCACTGGCACCGTCGCGCGCATGCCGCGCCGTGCCGCCCTCGTGATGGGCGTCGAGCTCAAGGACCAGCGTGTCACCTACGCGGCCGTCGTCGGCTCCGAACTCGCCAAGGAGAAGGGCCTCGACGCGACGAAGTGGGTTGCCGCCGTCGCCACGCCGCTCGGCGGCAAGGGTAACGGCCGTGCGCTGAACGCGGCGGGCGCCGTCCAGGGCGACGCCGTCACCGAGGAGAACGTCCAAGCGGCGCTCAAAGCCGCCCGCGACTTTGTGGCCGCTCTCTAAGCCGGCGGAACCCCGCGCATTGGCGTCAGGCTCCCACGGCGCGTCATGGGGTCACGATCGCGGTCACGCGATTTCTTTCTCTCAGACGCCTCGCATGTCTCTTAAACGACGAAATCATCGTATAAATAGCATCCCCATCATTCACGATCCACTCCGGTCGAGTTCAGGCGATCCGATCATCGAAGGGCCTGCCACGTGGCTGCTGTGCCCGTCCAGGGTTGGATGCTGCTGTCCTGGGCTTCCCACCGCCACCGCCACCCCCACGACGACGACGAGCGAGCGAGCGGGCCCCCTCCTTTCTGTCGGATCATATTTATCGCTTTCTCAATCAATCATCCACACTTATCCAACCCAGCAACCCACCTTCCAAATCGCACGTTCCGCCGTCGCCGAGGCACTACCAGAAAGGAAAGCGAAACAATTAAATTAGACTTGTAGGAACAAAGAAAGAGAGAGGGAGGGAGGGACGGAGCGCTGAAACCCCCCGAGCGACAGGGAAACCAACACCAAACAGTCATCACGGTGACATGTGGTGCGCCAGATGCGGTGCGTCCCAGGCCGCGCGGGCCTTATTCAAAGACCTCTTCCAGCGGGTCCTTGGGCAGCATGGTCAGCTGCGTCTTGAGGATCTTGGCCTCGATGCTGGCGACGCGCTCCTGGTACCGGTTGCCGTGCTTGGCCTTCTCGACGGCGCGGATCGCCGAGGGCGTCACGTAGTTCGGGTTGAGGTACAGCGTCATGCCACCGAAGGCGCGGTCGAACACGCGGATGGGATTCAAGACAAAGCGCGGGCCAATCTCCTCCATGTCGAGGCTGTCCGGGTCGAAATGCTTGCCCTTGCGGGTCGCAAGCACCTCCGCGGCATCGGCTTCGTGAACGATCTGGTAGTTGCGGACCCAGATGCGGTTGTCCACGAGCGAGAAGTTCATCACGTGGTCCACGAATGGCTTGATCTTGCGCGACGTCTTCGGCACCGCAAACACCTGCGTGAGCAGCTCCTTCAGTAGCTGCCACTGCGGCTCGCTGTCAAAAGCCTTGTCGAACGCGAGCACCGGCCGCGAGCCCTTCAGACAGTTGCCCATCAGCGACATCTCGTCCATCGTGTGCAGGTTCTGTACCTCGAACTTCACTGACGGCCCATTCGGCGTCTTCGCAACCCACATGTACAAATCCATGTGCCGGCGTGTCTCGAAGAACACACAGTTGTTGCAGTTGTTCAGCTCGGCAAGCTCGTTGAGCACGGGCAGCGCGCCGACGATGTCGAGCTTCGTCTCCTGCTTCGCGTGCGGCATCAGCGCAAAGAGATCTTTCATGAAGTGGCGGTATCGCGCCGTGATGCCGCGCGACGCCAGCATCAGCACGCGCTGGCGGTTGCGGTGCGCCACGGCCGCAGGGCTCACATCGTCCTCAGCGAACTTGGGGGCCGCGTCTTCCTGCTCATCGGCCTCGGCCTCGGCCTCAGCCTCGGCCTCGGCTTCGGCCGCCGCAGCGGCCGCCGCCAAGGCGTCTTCGTCGGGGTCCTCCTCGTCGAACTCTGACAAGACCTCGTCGTCGTCGTTGTCGGAGCCGCTCGGGTGGTCGCCGTGGTCCTCGGCGTCCGAAAAAGTCTCAGCGGCGGAGCGCTTGCGGGCGGCGCGCTCGGTGCTGGCAAACAGGGCCTTGCGACCGGTGGGCCGCGGGGCGCGGTCCTCGTCGCTGTCGTGGTCCTCGTCATCATCGACGCTGTTGACCGAGTTGTCGGAAGCGTCCGAGCCGTCCTCGTCGTCGCTCATGCCGCGGCCCTCACCGCTCGTGCCACTCGCATGGGTCAACTCGCGGCGCTGCTTGCGTTCGAGCGCCTGGTGGTAGCGTTCGCTCAAAGAAACCTCCATATCCGGCATCGTGGCGGAAGGGTGTGAATGGGAGGTCAAGCAAGTCCGACCAAACGACGGAAAAAAGAACGGAAGACGCGAGGTGCCGGATGGTATCACGGTATAACGGGGAAGAAGAAGGAGCGCTGTCGGAATTGTAGCCGATCCGAAGTTACAACAAACAGTGGAACTGGGACAAGACGTCGGAAGATGGCAGCGTCGCCGAAAATAGCTCAGAGAAGCGGAGCGGAGTCTTGCGAGGCTTGCGTGGTCCACGCAGGGCGACGCAGGCAATAGGAGGAGCGAGACCCCATTCTCTTCTTAGGAGCCAACAGCTTGAACCGCACGACTCACCATCTCGTCTCTCGCGTGGCCCAGCGGCAGGGTTTCAGCGACCCGCCGCCGGGCGTCCGCTCGCTTCACCGGACCTATCCCGCCGATGGCGCCGCCGTTGACGGCCGCTCGCAGACTCCGCCGGACTCGGGAGTCGTCGTGGCGTGGCGGCGTTGGGAAGCGCATCCAGCATACGACATAAAATTGAACGGACCCCGCTCGACCCCTTCCAACTCCGCTAGCCCCGCTTCCCGGCCCTTTCCCGCCTTTCTCGGGCCCAGCCGTCTCACTGCTGTCTGGCGCCTGCGGCATTGTCGCTCCGCTGCGCCGCATAAGAACGCGAGAGCCAGCTGGGGCGCCCGCCGTAACACCGCTCGCCGAACGATGCCCTCGCATACTAGCAGGCAGCGTCGACGCGATCCTTCAGCTCCGGTCAGATCCGGTAGGATGAGTGAATTTATAAAAGGACATCAAGGGGATCAAAAGAATTATTGGGTGATGATCAGACGCTTGCGCTTCGCAGCGGCCGTGGCCTTCTTGCTGCCGTGAATATGAACGGTCTGCAGGGCCTGCGTGACGCCTTCGACCGTGCCAGTTGGCGCGGAGCGGCGCGTGGCGCCGTCGTCGATAAAGACGCGGGCCGCTTCGGCCTGCGCGCGGTGGCGGTCGAGGAAGGAGAGTGCCGCGACGTTCCAGCCCAGCAGGTCGCGCTGTCGGCGCAAGGTCGCGCTAAGGTCCGTGCGGATCTGTGCCATCGTAGTGCGCAAGGTCCGGGTGCTCGCAATCGTGCGCTGGTGCATGCGCAGCAGGGCGAACAGCACGCGCGCCGCAAACGTGGGCTCCCATTCCATGCGGCACCAGAACGCCACCACGT
Organism: Caulochytrium protostelioides; assembly: GCA_003615045.1. Taxonomy (NCBI): domain Eukaryota; kingdom Fungi; phylum Chytridiomycota; class Caulochytriomycetes; order Caulochytriales; family Caulochytriaceae; genus Caulochytrium; species Caulochytrium protostelioides. The sequence continues at coordinate 4,354 of ML014263.1, read as the reverse complement.
GCAGTAGGTCGGTGACTTTGGCGAACGCGAGACTCACCAGCGCTTCTTCCAGGTCACCCGAGCGGACGGCCTGCATCACATGTAGCACATAGAACTCGGGCCGCGTGTCGCGTAAACCAAGCGCCATGATGTACGGGGACGGCGTCGGCTTCGCAGGCGCTGACGATGACGACGACGACGACGCGGCGACAGCGAGAGCGCGCTCATAAGCATCGAGAGCCGGGCGGTCGGTGGCCCACACCTCAAGGGCCTCCAAAATCCGGTCGGTAGCGCGAAGCGCTTCGAGAGTCTTCTTGGTGGCGTCGCCACGTTCAGCGAGCGCCGCGGCATCGGCGCTCACCAACGCGCCGGTGGCCGCCGCGTCGTCGGGCGTGACGCCGGACCCAATGCCGCCCGTGTTCGCGAAGCGGTCGGCGCGCGCCGTCATTTCGAGATCGTGCATGCGTTCCAGCTGGTCGTCGCGCTCTTCCTCGGGCACAAAGAGGTCTTCGGTCTTGGACCAGATGCGCAAGCTGCGGTCTTTGGAGCCGGTTACGACCGTGTTGCCATACTTGCCGACCGCTAAGCACCACAGCTCGCTCTGGTGGCCAGGCAGCGCCTGCAGAAGCACACCGTGGTCGCCGTCCCAGTACTTGAGCACACCGTCTTTACCCGCCGAGAAGAGGTAGTGGGTACCCCAGACAAAGGCAATGGAAATGACGGATTCGTTGTGGGCGTTCCAGCTGCGGTGGCAGTCGCCGAAATCAAGACCCCACAGCTTGATTGTTTTGTCGGCCGAGGCGGTCGCAATGATCGTGCTGTCGCTTGCGATCGCCATCGACAGCACGGGCAGCTTGTGGCCGTACAGTGATAAGAAGAACTTCAGCGAGTCCAGGTAAAAGACTTTGACGGTGCTGTCCAGCAGGGAGACCGCGAGGAACTGGTCGTCAGGCGACAAAGCGACGGCCAGGACTTCTTCGGTCATTTTCAGCGTACGAGTATGGTTGACACTGAGCATGCGGCGTGTCGGCATGGGCCCGGCGAGCTCAACACCGGCGATATCGCTGCTGTCCATTAGCGGGACTTCCTCCAGTGCGAATTCCCAGAACTTGACCGTTTTGTCGGCAGAGCCGGTCACAAAACCTGTGCGGTCGTTCGTCATCTGCATAGACCACACCGCGCCTTCGTGCGCCGGCAGCGACCAGACGTGCTGGTTGGATGCGATATCAAAGAGCTCCAGTGTGCCCTGTTTGGTGCCCACCAGGAACATCTTGTTGCCTGGAACAAACATGCAGCACACGCCGAGACCCGAGGCGGCCGAGAACGACGAGACACAGGTCTGAGTGCGGCGGTTCCAGACCTTGGCTTCGTCCTGCGACGTCGACAAAATAAGATCTTCGGTCGTGCTCAGGGCGACCGCACGGACATCGCTGCGGTGGCCGGGCAACGCGTTGCGATGCGCGAGCGTGGCAAACTCATCGGCCGAGGTGGTGCGCGTATCCACGCGGTAGACTTCGAGCGCGTTGGTCGTCAGCGCCACAGTCAGCAAGAAGGCTCCGTCACTCGGGTGGAGCACATTGGCGTGGCTTACGGACCGGATCTTGCCGGTCGTGCGGAACTGGCCCCACCGCGTGAGGCGGTCAAGGGCTGTGACCACCGGTTCTGGTTCAGGCTCGGCATCCGCCGCAGCGTCAGGTTGACTGCCGCCAGTGGCCTGGGCGCGCTTCTCGCGACGGCGCTTCATGCGGCGTTTCAGCTTGCGTTTCAAGTCATCTTCTGAAATGATCCGGAAAAGCTGGATGGTCTTGTCGTAGCCGTGAACAATCAGCGCCGGCACGGCGTCGGGTGCGAGCGTGATGCCGGTGATGCGGTCGCCGATGGCATGTTCGATTTGGCCCAGGAGCGACAGCACGGGCGTTTGCAGCAGGGTCTGCGCCGGCGTATCGGCCAAGGCCGCCACCGTCGTGACAGGGGCCAATGTTGACGCAGCGGGGTCGCCGGTCTCGGGGTTCTGGACGCGCACAAGCAAAGGTCCCACCGCGACGTTCCAGACCTTGAGGGTGGCGTCGCCGCCCGAGGTCAGGAGCGCGTTGAGCTCAGGTACCCACAGCATGGCCGAGACATCGGGCTGGTGGGCCATGGTCGTGTCGACGCAGTGCTGTGTGTTCAGATCCCAGATCTTGATGAGGGAGTCCTTGCTCGCCGATAGCAGCACCGCAGCATCGCCCAAATCAGCCAGATTACCGAGCCCCGGCTGCGCCAGCAGGTCCGGATGGTCCGAGACCGTGATCGCGGGTAGGAACAGCACCTGGGTAACGGCATCGCGATGGCCGCGGAGACGATGGGAGCCACGGAGCTCCACGAGGTCCCAGATCACGATCGTAGTGTCTCGGGAACCCGAAGCAAGCATGGCGCCGTCGGGCGTGAACGCCATCGAGACGACCGCCGAGCGGTGGCCCTCGAAGACGGTGACAAGCGACTGCGCGTCAACGTCCCACAGGCGGATGGATCCGTCGACATGGCCCGAGGCGATGCGGGTGCCGTCGGGCGATGCCGCCAACAGCACGACTTCCGACGTGTTCTCCGGATCCTTCCATGTCATCACCAGCGCGCCGGTGCGGCTGTTCCATACGCCGACATTCTCAAGTTGCGCCGTGTAGGTCTTCGGGCCGAGCGTGAGTACATTCGACTGTGGCGTGTTGATCAGGCCGAACGTCGAGGCGCACTCATACTTCTGGTATAGCTTGACCATTGTGACCGCGAAATGAGAAAGACGACGGGGTTATCAGCCAGGGCGTGGTGAACAGATTCACCCACGGGGTCGGCGAGGCGGTGGCCGTCAGGCTCGGGCCGTCGGTATCGCGCCCGGCGATAACCCTCGAGAGCAGAAGCAAAGCTAGCCGCAAGGGCCAACCCAGACGACCGCTTGTCGGAGATACAGGGGGGGCACACGGCCAGCGAGCTGACGTCCAAGTGAGGTGTCGACCGTCTTCCGACGAATGATATTCTCGGGCCACGACCTTCGCAGAACAGCGCGATCGCTGCACCCGTCACAGGAGGCGAGCAACGGCGGCAGAGGAGTAGCGCGAGGCAGCGCGCGAAACAATCAAAGAAACAAGAGAAGGGCAGCCAGCTGTGGTGGGGTGGAGCCGGGCTGACAGTAAGACCATGTCTGTGATGAGGAAATTGCAGGAAGCCGGTAAAGAGACGCATAAGTCAGCGTGGGACGACAACATAAGGCGGCGCTGGGTAACGATAAACACCGCGCTCGTGCCGACCACAGCGAGGCCAAGGCTTGCCGTATTGACGACAACGCCGGCTTTAGGTGCGTAAGAAAAAGGAACGCACATCATCGCATCTCCGACTGCTTCCGTTGTCGTGGTTTGGCTGCTCCACGAGTCCGGGCACGCCTGCCGTCACAGGCTCACACGCCCGCCCGCTCACGGGCGTCGGACTATCGGAGCTGCCGCTCCGAGCGGACTTTTTCGGCCGACCTCGATGTCCAAGCCACGCACACTCGCTTCCCCGGTGGGGCAAGGGGCGCGATCTAGCTGAGCCACTGGGCAACTGAGCCACACACGGGCTGCACTAACAAGGGCCCGTGACAACCCTGCTCAATTAGGCTCCGCCTAACAGGAGAGTGCGCAATGAGCTCCGCCGAAAAGGGTATGCACAACACCGCTAGATCCCTGGAAACGAAGCCATTAAGTTCGCGCTCAAGTATAAGGGATTATCCAGATCTTCCTGATATGGCCATGACCACGAATCCGGGAATCTTGAGCTCCTGAACTCACTGGCCTCGTTTCCAGGGATCTAGCGGTGTTGTACATACCCAATGCGGCGGACCACCCTCACGGGGGCGAGGGGGGCGCGTCTTGCTGCAGGCTCCAAGCCGTCATCACGAGCCCTGCGCATATCATGCATGCGGCACGACCTCGCGGCTAGCAGCATAGCCGACGGGAGTTGCCCAGCTGGCTGAATTCCAGACGGTTCCTCTAACGGCTATAGCGCGTCCGCCCGACGTGACCTCAGCGCAGCCTGCCGCCGAGTCGGTGGAGCCGTTACACTTTATATGACCGATTAACGGGGCAGTACGAGATGTAAAGAGGGGTAGCGAGATGGAGAGAGCGAGAGCGAGATATCATGGCGCTGTAGAATAATGCGGACGGAAGGATGGATGAATGGAACGACAGTGACGACCTTCACAGGGCCCTTCATGCCGCCCTCGCTCCGCTTGAGTATGAAGACCGCAGCACAGCAAGGGTTCGCCTAAGCTCTTTCTCGCCTCTCCTCCTGGGCAACCCCTTGCCTTCTACGCTCGCCTTGCTTTTCTCGCTCTCTCTGTTGGCTAGCTCGCTGTCTTCCTGTTTGCCAT
>ML014262.1:0-45161 GCA_003615045.1 Caulochytrium protostelioides | reverse complement strand
CGGCGGCGGCGACGGCGGCGGCGGCGGCGGCAGCGACGGCCGCCGCCGTCCAAGACGAGCGTCGCTCGATTGGCCTGGCGCACGCCGGGGGCGCTCCTGCCGGACCGTGACGCCGCCGCCGCCGCCGCCTTCAGCGCGGCCCGCCGCCGCCGCCGCCGCCGCCGCCGCCGCCGTGAGCGGAGATACAATCTGCCGCATGGCGCCCGCCGTCGCTCCGAGGGATCGGCGCCGCGCCGCGGGCCACGATGGGCCACGCGTGGTCGCATGGGAGCATGGGTCGCCCCGCTTGACCCGAGCCGCCCGGGAAGTGGTCCTGACGCTATCGGTTATCGGCTATCGGCTATCGGCTATTGGCTATTGACTGTCGGCTAGCAGCTATTGGCTGTCGGCTAGCAGCCATCGGCCATCGGCTCAGATCGGCGGCGACGGCGCCCTCGACGGCATCCATCGACAGCCACCAACAGTGATGCGGGACGCAAGAACTTCCGATCGTGCGCGACGTCGCGAACCACGTGGCGTTCCCAAGCGACCGCGGGGGGGGGGCCCTTAGCAGCGGCCGCAGCAGCAGCAGCAGCCAGAGTCACCGGAGCCGTTCATCTGACGTGGCCACTCGGACGCGCTGGCCAATGCCCTCTATCAACCCTCTATCAACCGTCTGACGGCCACCCGCATCGGCATCCGCATCCGCATCAGACGCTTGCCGCTTGACCCTGGCTGGCCGTTACCGGACCGTGCCTGATTCGCCTGCGACTTCCCACCCCGTCGCTCCATCCCTCGTGCCGCTCCCGCTTGAGTCGACCCCAGCGCTGCGTCTTCACGCATCTGACGCAGGATGGCCGACGGTCTGCTTCGGCGCCCCGGACTCGGGCCCGACGCGCCCAAAAAACCCGTGTCACCGTGGGCCAAAGTCGCCGAGCAGAAGGCCGCCGCCGCCGCCGGCCACGCCGCGCCGCCGGCGACGGGCCATGGCTCGCCGTCGGGGCTGCCGACGCCCCTGAGCGGCGCGACCGCCGTGCCCTCGCCGCTGTGGCACGAGTCCGCGACCGCCGCCAGTAGTGGCCTCGCGGGCGGCTTGGCCAGCGGCCTCGGCAGCACCCGCAGCAGCACCGTCGTCGGCGCCAGTCCCGACACGCCGCGCACCCTCTCACTGCTCTCGCCCGTCGCGTCCCTCGCGGGCCCATCGCCGGGGGCGTCGCTGTCTGCCACGACGATCACAGCCGGCTCGCCGTCCGCCGCCTCGGCCCCCGCCACGGCGGCCGGCGCCCTCGGCCGCAGCGCCGCGGCGTTCGGCGCGCCGCCGCTCGCCGCGCCGCCGCTCGCGCCGCCGCCGGCCGTCGCCAAGCCGCCGAGCCCGCTCACCGTCTCGACGGCCGGCTTCAACCATCCCGCGCTGAGTCCCCCGGCGCTAGCCACGCTCGCCGTGCCCGCCGTGCCCGCCGTGCCCGCGGGCGGCCTGCCGCCGCCGCCCCCGAAGCCCGAGATCCCGGCCGGCAGCGTCAAGGCGCGCCTCACCGCGCTCAACACGCAGGCCGGCGGCCTCGGCCCGCCCGTCTCGCCGAACGCCGCCACGGCCGTGCCGTCCAGCGCGAGTCCGACCGTGCGCGGCGCCATGCCCTTCGGCGCGCTCGCACCGGACGCAGCAGCAGCAGCTGGGGCGGCGGTGGCGGCGGCGGCGCCCGCGCCCGCGGCGCACCTGCCGGGCGCAATCGGCCCCGGCGTCGGTCACGGGCTGGCCCGCGCCCGCGGCTACACCGTCGGTGACATGCAGCCGGCGCGCGGCGCCATGATGCTGAGCACGGACGCCGACTCGATCCTCGAGAACCTGCGCCAGGAGATCGACGCCAGCCAGCAGCAGCAGCAGGACACGAAGCTGGCGAGCCTGATGGCCGCGCCGCACCGGTCGGCCAACGCCGCGCTGGCCGCCGCCGCCGGCCTCCCGGGCGGCGCCGGCGCCAGCGCCGGCCTCCATCGCCGCATCTCCATGAACGCGCCGGGCCCCCTCGGCACGGCGAGCGCCACGCCGCTCTCGGGCTACCCGCCGTCGGCCGGCAGCGCGCATCCCCCCGCGGCGGGGCACGGCTTGCCCCATCTGGTGACGGGCGCCCTCACCGCGGCTGCGGCGGCCGGCGGCGGCGCAGGCGCCGAGTCCCCAGGCGTGGCGCCATCGGGCCTCGTCAACCCGCTGTATCTGGCACCGGCGGCGATCACGACGCAGCGGGCCGGCGAGGACGGCGCAAGCGGCGGCGGCGGCAGCGGCGGCAGCGGCTTGGTCTCGCCGGCGGCCACCGTCACGTCACCGTACTCGCCCGACTTGCCGACGGCCGTCCGCACGCACATGGCGTATCATCCGCACTCCGAGCCGCCGTCGCCGATCTCGCCCGTCGAAGCGCGCGGCGGCGACTGGCACGCGCTGGTCGGCGCTGCGACCGGCGCCGGCGGGGACAGCGCCGCCGCGCCGGGCGCCGCGGCGCCGACCGCCATGGCGCTGAGTCTGCGCAAGGAGCGGGCGCTGTCCTGCGCGCCGCGCGCCGAAAAGTATCCGGCCGGCGTCGTCTGTTTCACGGACGACGAAGCGGCCCTCTTTGAACTGAACGCCCACTGGGCATCGGAAGGTACGTCCCAATGGCATCTCACCTTTGCCACCGCTTTGTTGGATGATGGTGATGGCGGCCTCGAACTCACCCTTGCTTGCGTGTTTGCTTGCTGATGCCTGCTGCTCGATGGCGCTTGGCGGCGATTAGCGTCCACTGACCCCGTCTATGACACGCTGCGCAAGGCGCTCATCGTGGCGCTGAGCGACCAACCCGACTACCCGCTCGTGATGCCGATGGAGCTGACGGCGCTGCTCTGCGATGAGTCAGCGTCCAAGTAAAGCGGGTGCTTCTGACGGCGTGGTCCCGCTGCGGCCGCCGCCGCCGTGGTGACGTTCGCGTTGCCGAAGCTGCTGCCGAGGCTGATGGTGGCATGCTCCGTTGATGGTCGGCGAACCGCCACAGGCTCCGAAGCGAGATGCAGGCATGACCCGCGCCATGTAATTTATACCCGCCCTTCACACACGCGCACAGGACCTTCTGCGTTTCGTGCGATGGCGACGCCGATTCGGGGGCGCTGGGAGCCCTTGATCGACAGGCTGGGCGCAGGGCGGGTTGGAGCAAGCCCCGTCAAGCCACGCGGGCCGCAGGGACCGCTGGCCTCCCGCGGGAGGCGAGATCGTCGCGCCTATCCGTGGCCGACCGCCTTCGGGAGATGTGCTCTTGTGTTTTTTGGAGCTCCGATAGGTGGCGCATCGGCGGCGGCGGCGGCGGCGGCGACGGCGACGGCGGCGGCGACGGCGACGGCGGCGGCGGCGGCGGCGGCGCGCGCTGGCCCGGCGACCGTGAGGGGCAACGGTCGTACAGGACCGAAGGCACCGCGCCCGCGAGGGAGATCCCTGACGACGGCGGCTGCAGCATGCTTGGGCCACCGCCGCGTGCCGCCGCCGCTGCCGCCCGCGGATCATCGTGGACGCGCGTGCCTATCACGCCCCCACATCGACCGATCGTGAACGGCGCCGGTTCACGGGTCACCCGCGGCGCATGCGCATGCCGGTCGGTGCTCGACCGCGATCAACTGACTTGAGCACCGTCGGCCGCCACCCGATCACGCGATGGCCGCGGATCGCCGCGACGGCGCCTCGCTGGCCGTGAACTAGCTGCCGCTCTCGTCGCCGGCCTCCCCTCGGCATCGCTCGCCCGCCGCCCGACCGCGCTTGTCTCTGCTGCACGCCTCGGGGCACCCGCCATTGCGATCTGCCACGCCGTCCTTCCTCGGACCGCGTCCGCAGACCCTGCCGATCGGCCCCGCCCCGTGGTCGACGCCCGCCGCCCGCCGTCCGTGAGCGCGATGCCGACGCCGCTGGCCGCGCTGCCGTCGCCGCCGCCGGCCCGCGCCGCCACGGTTATTGGCCCGCCCGAGCTGCAGTCGGCGGCGCCGCAGCCGCTGCTCACGTACGACGCGCTCGTGTGGCCGTCGCGGGCGGCCGCCACGGCCGCGCGCCGCCGGCTCGCCGCGGCGCCGGCCCCGACGGCGCCGCGCCCGCATCCCGCCGGCGCCGCGGCGCTGCACGCCGCGCCGGACCGGCCCGTGCTCGTCGTCGCCGCCGTCGGGCCCCGCGGCGCGCGCAAGTCGACGTGGCTCAACCTGCTGTCGAACAACGCCGCGCGGTTCCCGATCCACGCACCGCCGCCGCCCGCGGCGACGGCCGCGGCGCTCCCGGCGCCGGGCACGCCGGTGCGGCTGCCGAACGTCACGGTGACGCGCTGCCCCGTGTGGTGGCCGCCGGCCGGCGAGACGGCCGACGCGCCGCCGCCGCCTACCGACCTCGTCCTGCTCGAGGTCGACGGCTGGGAGCCCGTGCCGGATCTCGCGCCGCACGCGCGCCCCGCCGCCGACGGCGACGACGCCGACGTCGACGCCGACCTCGCCGCGTGGGTCGCCGCCGCGCAGCGGTACCAGCAGCACGCGTATGCGCACGTGCTCGAGTGGGTCGCGCTCGTCAGCTCCCATCTGTATGTGGTCGAGGCGCCCGCGGCCGAGCCGCCCGGCGTGCCGCTGCGCGCGCCGGCGCGGCCGCGCGACACGCCCATGCGCCGCATGACGACCCGGCTGCTCGACCGCGTGGCCACGCGCCTCGTCGCCCGCGCCGGCCACTCGCCCTGGCAGCTCACGCCACACGTGCCACGCGTCATTCATGTCGTGCATACGCCGGCGCCGCCCAGCGATCCTGCCTGGCGCACGACACCCGCGGCCACGGCGGGACCCCCGACGGCAGCGACGGCCGCGCCGTCGAATCACCGCCGTCGCATCACGTCCCTCACCGCGCTAGGCCGGTGGGCGCAGGCCCGCCGCCGGACGCCCGCCGCGGGCGTCGCGGCGGCCGCGCCAGGAACGGCCGCCGCCCTGTCGCCGCCGTGCTGGCCGTCGGGCGGCTGGGCCACCGATGCTTGCGTCCACCACCGCGCCGACCTCGTCGGGGATGCCGTGGCGCCCCGGCCCAGCGCAGGCCCCGCGCCGACCGACGGGCCGGGCGGCCGCGCCCGGCTCGTTGCCATGGAGGCGCAGGACGCGCTGGCCTACCTGATGCCGCTCGCGCGCGGCATCCCGGCCGCCCAGCACCATCTCATCAGTATCCCGGCGCTGCCGAACCCGCTCGTCTGTGACCCCTTCCAGCTGCCGAGCAACCCCACGACCGGCTGCCACTGCCCGACGACCCCGACGCCCGTTGCTTGCCCGCATGGCGGCGACCCCGCCTACGCAGCAACCCGCGCCGTCGGCCAGGCCGCGCTGCACCTGGTCCATACCGCGGCGCCGATGACGGTCGGCCCGATCGCCCCCGAGACGGGCCAAGCGCGCGCCTGGACCGTCCGGGACCTGCGGCAGGCCGTGGCCGCCTGGCATGCGGCCCCGCCACGCCCTCCGGCCCCCTCCGAGGGGCCGCTGATCGCGCCCGCGGCCGAGCCGGTCGGCGGGTTCCCGCACGACGCCGCCGCCGCCGCCGCCGCGCCCGTTTTCGCGCCGTCCACGCCGCCCTCGCCCGGCCGGCCGATGCCCGAGCCGCGGCCCATGCGCCGTGCCATCGTGCAAAGTGCCGCGCAGCGCGCCAAGTCAGCGGCGGCCAGCGCGCCCGCGCCGCGCGACGCGAGCGTGGCCTCGCCGCTGTGGTCGCCGTCGCTCGTGTCGACGGCCGGGGCCTCCGTGGCCGCGCCGCCCGCCGCGCCCCCGACGCCCTCCCTGGCGCCTTCGGCGGCGTCGTCGATGTCGTGGCGCTCCACGCGGGCCACACGCCGGCCGACGTCCCGTCTGTCGCCAATCGGCGAGGAGCCTGGCGCGCCGTTGGCGGCGCCGTCGCGCCCGGCGCCCCACGTGGCCGCGTCCCCCGGGGCTGCGGCCGTGGTCACGGGGGTCACGCCCGAGCCGCCCGAGCCGCCCGCGGCCCGGCCAACGCCGGCATCGGCTCGGGTCGCGGCGACGCTGAGGGACGCGCCCACGACGGCGCCAGCCCAGGCGCCGGTCACGCTGCGCTGGGCCATGCCTCCCGCGCAGGTGGCGCTGTCGCCGAGCCGCTGGACGACGGCGCTCACGTCGCCCGCGGCGTCGCCCGTGACGCCGGCCGTCGCCCCGGCGCCTGCGGCATCGCGTCGGGCCCGCCGGCCCACGGCCACGAGCCCCCGCCGTGCTCGGCCTGCCATAGCGGCCGCGTCCTCGTCCGCGTCCTCGTCCTCCTCGTCGTTCTCGTCCTCGTCGGCGTCGTCGACATCCTCGGCGTCGGCGTCGGCGTCGACGTCGGCGCCGTCGCCGTCGCCGTCCACGTGGTCCGCCTCGGCCGGCGGCGGACCCGCGACGGCGCTTGGCTCGCCATCGCGGCCCATGCCGGTAGCGCCCCCGCCTGGCGCCCAGGGCTCGAGGGCGGCTTCGACCGCGGCGCCCGCAACGACTGCGGCGCCCGCATGGGCCACGGGCCTCGCATGCTACTCTCGCACGGCCATCTCCGCCGCGCGACCGGCGTCGGATCTGCGCGTGGGGGGCCCCTGGTCGGGACTCGGACGCCATGGCGCCGCCGCCGGTCCTGGCGCGGACGGTGGCGGCGCTCGGCCGCGTGCCGGGCCTGGAGGCGGGTCCAAACGCGCGGCGGCACCGCTCGGCCAGGCAGCGCCAGCGGCACCGCACCGGTCCCGTCTGGCGATCCCGGGAGGCCGCTGAGCGGCCGGTCTTCCCCGGGCCGGGGGGAGGCCTGGCCTCGCCCATCAGGCCCACGGCGCGGTGCCGCCTCCCCTCGGGCAAGCCGGGATGCCGCCAGCGGCTCCGTCGCGGAACCGCCGGGGAGCGGCCGTCGTACGGGACCTTGGAGGCGTCCCGAGAAGCCGTCGGCTGCGCCTGTATGCGAGGAGACCCGCTCGAGTGTGGAACGCGGGACGGACGGACGGACGGCCCCTCGGACCGGTCGACCGACCCCGACCGACGGCGCGCGACGCCACAGGACGCCACGTGCGCCGCCGCGCTATCGGCAGCGCGCCCGAGCGGCGGCCCCCCTTCCGCCGCGGCTTAATTGTTTGTTGTGGTGCTCGTCGACGCCGGCGCGCGCGCGCCCGACGAACGCGCCAGAGAACGCGAGAGATCGCGATCGCCACGAAGGCGGCGAGGCGGCCGTCGGCCCACCGACGCGGGCACGCACGGGCGGGATGGCGGCCGCGCCGCGGCACGACGAGCGAAGCCATCGGCGGGCCCGACCGTCGATCGCGTGCGCCGACGCCGCGTCAGTGGCTTACTTGGCCGCGTCAGCGATCCGTCGACAGGATGGCCAGGATCGGGGGGCGGGTCTCCGACGGCATGAACGCGGCGAATGACCCACCCCCCGAACTCGCGTGGAAAGCCCTTTTTTATCCCTCGGACTCTCTCGACACCGGCTCGCTGCTTCACCCAGGCGCATGGGTGCATCGGCATGGGCATCTTTGTTCCGATACACGACCACGACACGTCTCCCCCTTCCTCAGATCCGCCGCTGCCCCTGCTGCTGCCTCTCCTGTGAGCTGTGAGCTGTGAGCTGTGAGCTGTGAGCTGTTTCTCCGATGGCCACCGTGGCCTCTGACCCAGCGAGCGCGCCGCCGATGGCGATGCCCCAGGCGGCGCTCGCGCCGTCGACGACGCTGACGTCCACGGCGCGGCTGGTCCAGGCGCTGCAGGCCGGCGACGCCGAGGCCGTCCGCAGCCTGGTGCTCAATGACAAGACGCTCCTCACCACGAAGCTGACCCATGCCGATCTCGCGGCCGCGGCCGCCGGCACCGGCGCGAGCGTCGGCAGCTTCAAGTATGACGGCGAAGTCGAGCTGGATGCCTATAAGTGCCTCGGGGCGTATATCGGCGGCGTGACCGCCCTGCAAGCGGCGTTGCTGCTGGGCCAGGATGCCATTGCGCGCGACCTGGCGGACCGGGCGCACCGCGAGGCCCTTGACACGACGTACGGGGTAAGCACTGCGTTTTTCCAGCAGGCAGCGGGACGCATGCCGCGTCCATGCCGCGAGACGAGCCATCGCCTCTTCATGAAGAAACGAAAAGGAAGGAAAAGAAGAAAAAAGAACGCCTCACGCCTCAATGGTTTTTCTTTGATCTCCGTGGAAATCGACCATCGCAATAGGGCGGTAACACAGCGCTGCATCTTGGTAAGAATCGAAGGATACCTGGCTGCATGGGAAGCGGACCGGCATTTGTTGAGGCTTCGCTGATGCTTATCGTGTTTGGCATGGTCGCTCATCCCCCTTCAATGGCTTTGTTCTTCTGGCGCTCGCTGCCTCGATATCGGCCACTATCGCCAACGGACGGTTTCTCGACCGGGGGTCTTGCCACTCACGATGGGTGGCATCGTTGGTCGATCCAGCAACGCTTCTGGGCGCACGCGACGTGGTCCGGTGTCTCCTGGACCGCGGTGCCGACCGCGGCGTCGTCAACGGCAAGGGCCTCTGCCCGGCCGACTTGGCCTCGGATCCCGAGATGCTGGCGTTGTACCAGTCGGCGACCGATGCGTCTACCACGCCGGTGGCCGCCGGGACAGGCGGGACTCCGGCGCCTCGCGACGCCTGAACCCGCGAAGTGTCGAACATCGATTGCGATAACGAGGGGAACCTCCGACTCGGGGGATTCCGACGTAACACTAAATTATACTTTTGTTGCACGAGTTTCTCGTGTCTCTAGGCTCATCCGGGCACCTCGCGCTCTACACCATACCCTCCGTGGTGCCCCCCGAGGGAGGCCCCACCGAGGCAGATGTGCATGCGTTCAGTGGCGGATGACTTGGTCGACCGTGGACCGCCACCGGGTGGGCTCCGGGTTGCGGCACAGCGCTCTCGGTCTGGCGGGTCAGGCCAGACCGGCGTCGAAGGTTCCACGCGGCATTGCGCTCGCGGTTCGCCAACCTGCTGCGGGTGGCTTCATACCCCAGCAACCCTCAAACGACGCTTCTCCTGGCGCCGGCGTCGACCGGATGTCAGGACCTCCTGTGTCTGGGCAAGCACCCGGGTCCTGCGGACCCGGATGGTTCAGTCGAGCGGGCGCCGGGCCATGGGATTCCGGCGGCCGACTCCCGCGACGGACCGGATGCGTCGGAGGCGCGGGGCCCAGCGCGAACCCATCGGCGCTCGGCGGCCGCCTCGAGACCGGCGTCGGCGTCGACGACGACGACCCGCGCGGACCGGGACTCACCGCCATCCATGCGAGGCGCCGCACCGTCGGCGGGACTCCCCGACGGCTGGCGGCTGGCGGCTGGCGACTGGCGGCGTGCTGATCCAACTCCGACGTGCGTGGCGCCCGGACGCGCCCGGCGGAGGCGCGGCCCGCCGCTGTTCAAGGCGCCGGCCTCGATCGGCCACCGCCTCGCCTCGCCACGAGCGCAGCACGTGGGCGGCGCCGTGCGCCGGCGGCGCCGCATGCCGCCGGCAGCATGGACGCACATGGACGGCGCCGCGACCCTGTGCACGTCGTCGGCGCCGATCCCCTTCGCCCGTCTCGGGCTCCCGTTCCCGCCACTGCCCTCCCATCTCGGTCTCTCCGCGGGCCGGACGGGGTCTCCACCGCCGGCCACGACGCGTGATCGTCCACGATCGCCAGCGACGGCCACGGCCAAGCGACTCCCGCTAGCCCCGCGATGGCGGCCGCCGCCGGCCTCCCTCGGGGCTACCACGCGGCGCTTCCCGTGCCGTATGCGGGGCGGCCGAGGGCGTATCTGGCCGCGCTGCTCGAGTTGCTGACGACGTACCAGACGCTCTGGCGGCACCAGGCGGTCGAGTTCCATACATCAGGCCGCTTCGACGACCCGGCGCAGACCCCGACCTGGGTCCGTGACTTCGCCGCCCGCGCCGAGCTCGACGACCTCGTCGCCCTCGCCGCCCGTGGCATCCTCCGTCCCGACTGGCCGCCCGAGCTGGCCGCGCTGATGGCCGCCCGCGCTCGGCTCGCCCTCCCGCGCCAGCCGCCGTTCCCCCTGGCGTCCGCCCTGGGTCCGCTCGGGGACATGCCTGCCTCGGCGGCGGCGGCGCCCGCGGACTTCCCGGACGCGCCGGCCATCGCGACGTGGTTCGGCGCCCTCGGCGCCCGGGCCGCCGACTTGGCGCACGTACCGACCGTGCGCCAGGGACTGACCCCGAAAAAGCGGCACGAGGTGATGCGGTTGGGGGCGCTGATCGAGGCCGTGGCGGCCGCGGCCTCCGCGGCGGCGCCGGCGCCGGCGCCGGCGCCCGCACCCACGGCGTCCCCCGGCCAGGCCGCCATGCCGCCGCTGCTGCCGGTGCGCGATGTGGTGGATGTGGGCGCTGGCCAAGGATACCTCGATCGCGTGCTGGCGCACGGGTGCGGCCTCCACGTTCTGGGTCTTGACAATGATACCATCCAGACGTGCGGCGCCGTCGCCCCGAAAGGCGGCCGTGCCGCCGCGTCGGCCCTGAAGTCGCGGTCGTCCACGGTCGGGACGCTGACGTACCGCAACGTGCACATCGACCACGCCGAGCAGTTGGACGCGATCTATCGGGCGTGGCGAGCGACGCCCGGGGGCCGCTCGCAGGACCCTGCGGAGGACGACGGCCCGCCATCGCGTGGCGCCACCGAACCAGCGTCAGCATCAACATCTGCCTACCTCTTGACGGGACTGCATGCTTGCGGCGATCTGGGATCGCTCATTCTCCGCGCCTGGACGACGTGCCCCTCGGCGGTCGCTGTCGTGATGGTGGGGTGCTGCTACAATCGGCTCACGGAGTCCAGCGCCGTCACGCCCACCAGCACGAATCCCACGTTTCCGCTCAGTCGCGCGTTGCGTGGCATGAACTACCCGCTCGGCTTCACGGCGCGGACCCTCGCCTGCCAAGCCCTGGTGCGATGGGAATCCGACCCCAACACCCCGCTCAATTTCCGAAAACATCACTGGCGTGCGCTCCTGCAAGTGGTGCTCCGCGACCACCATCTCATCCCCGCGTCCCCGGCGGCAGCGACGGCGACGGCCATGCTGGACGGTGCCGACGGAACCAACATCGCGCCCGCGGCGTGCATTCAGGTGGGCCGGCTCGGCAAAGCCGCGTTCAAGCGCGACTTTGCCACGTATGCCCTGCATGCGCTCGCGGCGTTGGGCGCGATCGATCACGTGGCCGCCGCACTGGCCAACCCCCCGTCGGTGGCCGCACCGCTGTCCCCAGCATGGGCCGCGCGCCCCGGCGCGCAGCTCACGGCCCACACGCGCGTTCCGTCCCGCGCCGAGCTCGTGTCGTACGAGGCCGCCTACGCGGCGTCCGAGCGCCACGTCGCTGCCGTATGGACCTTACGCGCCCTGCTGGCGGAGCCCCTGGAAACGGTGATCCTGATCGACCGCTTTGTCGCGATGCAGGAGGCGAATCCGGCGGCGACGGGCCCGCCGGATCTCGATACGCCAACGGCCGCCACGGAGCGAACCGTCGCGTTGGTGCCGCTGTTCGACCAGGCCGTCTCGCCCCGCAATATGGTGCTCCTGGGCATCAAGCCCCCGCCGCCGGCAGGCTCAGCGGACGAGCGCCCCACCGCTTGACGTCAACAGGTCGACGTGACCGTTGGTATTTCGTGACATTGACACCACAAATATGATATTAACGCGGTCAGCGCTCTAAGCGATCAGAAGCTACCGCACGCTATGTGTTTTGACCTTTTTAAATACATTGCTCGCGGCAACACTCCCTGCGTCCGATGTACCTTCTGAGGTGTACTGTACTGTGTCCAACAGACGTTTACGCGAAGATGGGGGATGTTGACTGTTGGTTGAAAAGAGCTTTTCTAACAGCTCTTCAAGTTGGATTTTGTGGAGCTGACGAGCATCGCTGGCCACTGCGAGATCATAGCTGAGTTCTGCATATTGATTATCCAGATAGTGTAAACGGTCTCGGTCAGATTGAAAGGTCGGCGTCTCATCAGCATATGGCACCACTATACCCAGGTCGTCAATAACGAACTGACATCTCCCGAGGTAGATATTCTGGATCGACAAAAGTACCGAAGGACTCAACGTGTCTTCAGCAATGTTCGGGTTTGAATCGGTGGTCGCTAGAAGGTCTTCTCGGACAAGCTTCCACGACCCAGCGACGTCATTGGTGAGCGTATCTACATTCTCCCTGAGACGCTTCAGGTATTGCTTGATGACCCGCTCGTTTAACTTGTTTAACTTGGACTGCTGAGCATCGGCCACATCAGCTTCAAGGTAGAGAGTAAACAAAGATTCCAACGCGAGGTACAGGGGCGTCGGAACGAGGTGTGTCTCGACCCAGTTGCTAAGCTTCACGATATTGGGGTCGATGGGTGGATCGGACGGGAGGACCTTGCGCGTGCGCTTGTATTGCTTAATGGCAAAGAGCAAAAATTTGATGTCATCCAGCTGCGAACTCAGCGGAAAGTGTCTGGCAAACCGGAACAACGAGAAGAGTGGTTGATACGCATTGGCCCATGCTACCAGCGGTGTTTTTTCGAACATCTTCATCTGCTTGTCCGAGACCTTGGCTATGACGATATTTGGAAGCGTTGCGACCCAAGTATTCCAGTATGTCTTCCAGAGGTCCCACTGCGGCTGCCCACTCACGAAGTGTAGAAAGGTGCTCTGTTCAATCTGGGATAGAACGAGGGGCATCTGGCGATCAAAGATGTTGTTGTGGCCGTAATTTCCGTAGCTGGCGAACGGAAAGACATACGACTGTCGCTCCGGCGGGACATCGGTCGGCCGAATGATTTTGAGGTAGGGCCCTTCGGGGTCCCAGGTTGGAAACAGGACGGGTGGAGTTGACGCGATTGGGTTTGGCTGTCCTACAGCATACGGTGGACCAACGACTTGCGGTAGGACGTCAAGGCGAGGATGCCAGTTTGCGGGGTTGTCATTTAGACTCCGAGCGTCAGCCTGGGGTGGGTAAAGAGAAAAGGAATTACGCTCGGCCGGATGTGGGTACAGTATACCGAATTGGCCGGCGGAAGGCCCTGTTGGGCCCTCATTGGGAGGGGTGGGGATAGCCCGGGCGCCGAGAGCAGCGCAGAGCACGGCGAGAAGCGCCATGCCGAACGTCACCAGGGCAGAGCCCCAGCCAAAAGAAACGGCCCGATGGGAAGCCATGGCAGGATGGCGCGGCAGGATGGTGTGTGGGCCAGGGTGAAGCACGATGCAGGACCATGCAGGGGTGTACGAATGATTGCAACGAGCGTTGGGGAGCAGGATGAGACCGAACAGGCCGGGGAAGGATGGGATGGGATGGGAGGATGGGATGGGATGGCACGACGGAGGGGGAGGGGATGAATGGAGCGAGGGGACATGGGGTGGGATCAGAGCAGCGCCGCGAGAAAGGCACGGGCATCGAGAAGGCCAGGATGATGCATAGAGCCGCAGCGCAACGCGCCAACTGACGCCTTGTCCGGATGGCCCATGTCCGCCTGTACGGGCGGTGTCGCACCATGCGAGCTTCGTCACCACCAGAAACTCCGTCCGTGCAGCGACGGCCCCATGCCGCTGTCCTTTTATATGGAGGCTCCGTCCGCCAGGGGTCGCCTCCGCTTCAACGGCTGCCCCTGTGAGCGGACATCACTCAACCACGGACAGCGAACGACATGACGAAGCACGTGTCACCACCACATGGATGGCCGTGCAGACCGTGTCGCCTTCTCGGGCTTTTGCACCCGCCGCACTCCCTCATGCTGGCCGCCTGACGGCGCCGACGGCATTCCATGGCGCTTCAGTGGGCTGAAGCGCTCGGGCGTCGTTGGCATGGGTGGCACGCAGCGCACCCGACGGCTTGGCGTCACCTGGTCGACGGGCCATCCCTCATGCATATCGGCGGTCTATCGGCGGTAGCATTCAACAACGGACCCCTTTCCTTCCTCCAGGGGCGGCGCTCCCTTCAGCGACCCCTGGCATCGACAGCCGGACCCGGCCGCCCCCCGCATTCACAGCCCTCGGCGCGCCATTTCAAGAAATTTTTCGGTTCGGGCTCGCGTGGCTGGGGTGCGGCGCCTGGCGGAGATGAAGGTGAGGGTGCGATGGCGGCATGGCGGCCTGACCGAGGCGCGAGGTCTGATCGCGACAGTGAGGTCGCACGGCCACGTTGTGCGTCACTCCAGGCATTGGCCCTCGCCGATACCTCCTCCAAGGTCGCTGCTCGGGTTGCTGGGGCCATCACGACGCCACGTGCCATCGTCACCCGTCGTCGCCTGACTGGACGCGGCGGCGGCGGAGGAGACCGGACCCGCTCGGGGAGGTCGACTCGCATGCCTCGCCCACGCAACGATCCTGCCGTGTCACGCCGGTCCATCATGCTCGTGCCTCGTTCCGCACACTGACATTCTCGCCGCGGCCGAACCCTCTTTGACGGCGACGCGGCCCGCTCCGCCGCATCTGTCGCGGCTCGTCGGATCCGCCGGCCACCTCCCAGCTCTGCCGTCACTGACCTGCGCCTCGCGGGGGTCAGACGCGCGCTGAGACCGTTGGTCACTCATCCGAGCGACGCTCTGGTTGATCTCTCGCCGAACGCTGTCATTTCATTGCGCGGCCCTTCGCTTCGCTTCTCGCTCGGCTTCTCGCTGGGTCACTCGCTGGGTCACTCGGCGGCTACCGCCGCCGTTTCAGGAGCCGTTTCAGGCGTGGGACAGACGCCCCTCGGATCGGCCATCGGCAGACAAGTCGCCAAGGACCGGCATCCGTGACGCTCATTCACTGCCAGTCGGGACCTGCCTGTCTGCCTGCTTGCTTGCTTGCTGGCTTGCTGGCTTGCTGGCTTGCTGGCTTGCTGGCTTGCTGGCTGGCTTCTCTCTCGCCGAACCTACCACATCGACGTTGCTTTGCCTTGCCTTGCTTTGCCTCCTCTGGCCGAAGGGCCTGCTCACAGAGGTGCGTACTCCGGGCGAGGCATCCGCACTATCCATGATGGCGGCACCGTCGAGTCATCGCCCGCCGGTCGACGGCGCTGGCACTGTCGCCGCCGACATAGACAGCACGCGACCGCCCCTCTCATCACCTTCGCCATCCTCGTTGCCATCTCCGTTGCCGCCGCCATCGCCATCTCCGTTGCCATCACCATGTCCGCTGCCATTGCCATCGACATTGCCATCGCCCTCGTCATGGCCGATACCAGCGGAATCAAACGCCATGGCTCCCGCCGGGACCGCCGCGGCCTCGTCCCCAGCCATCACCCGCCCGACGGGGGCCTCGCCGCCAAATCGAGCGGCAGAAACGCCGGCGGTAGGACCGATGGCTTGGCAGCCCTTACCGCCCGATACGTTTGGGCTGGTATTCCGGCCATTCCATCCCAAGCATCCCATCGCGCCCGCAGGGCCTCAGCCGCCGTCTCTCAGCCATGGCGCGGTCGGTGCCGCGCTGCCTCCCACGTGGTCCGAACGTGATCACCATGCGCGACGGCCTGCGCCCGCTCCGGCAAGCCCGGGCCACCATCTCCTGCTGTCGCTGGAACTCGGCGCTCAGGTCCACATCCTCGAAGCGTGCGGTGGCTGGTACCGCGGCTACGTCTTCCCGACTTTCGAGAGCGCCGCAGCGGGAGACGCTTACCACGCAAGCGCTCCAGCGGCCGCCGCCGTCGCCACCGCCGCTGCCACGCCCCACGGGTCGTGGGCCGAGGCAACTCCGGGCCACAGCGCCGCGGCCGGGCCCCTCGGCCTTTTCCCCGCTGCCTGTGTTCTTTCTCGCGATGCCACGCGAGCCTTGTCCCAACGGGCCGCCGCAGGCTTCGCCTCGACCGGCGCTGTCGCCGCCGCCGCCGCCGGGCTCGTACCGTCGTCGCCGCGCGATTCGCCGCGCCGACGGTCTCGCGGTCCATCATCGGTCTCTGCGCGCCGGCGGACGTCCGTCGCCTCCGCGGTGACCGCGCCTGGGGCGGCGTCCGACGCGCCGGCGGACGCCGCGACGAGCGACCCTGCGGTCCCGCTCCGGGCCGACGGCGGGAGGGCGGCCGATGCTGCGGGCGAGAGGGACACCGCGCCGCGCGGCCGCATCGGGGAGCCGCCGCTCGCGTTGCCGACCCTCGCCACGCCGCTCAGCGAAGACGAGTGCCCCTTGGCGTCCCCGCCCACCCTGTCTCAGGAGCGCCGACAGTCGTACATGGCAAATACGGCCGAAGGCATCCTGCCGGGCTCGCCGCCAGGGCTGCCGTCGCCGTCACGACGCGCAGAGCTCGGCGCCGCCTTGCGGAGTCCGCTCCTTGCCCCTGGATCGCCGTCATCAACACCCGCGAGGAGCGCGGCAGCAGCAGCAGCCGCAGCAGCAGCAGCGGACACAGGAGCCGCCTCTGCCGCCGACATCCCGATCCCTTTGCCCTCTGAGCCGCTGCATGACACGTATGGCGGCATGGCGGATCCGATTGTCGACGACATTGCCGCCGTGCTTCGGCAGATCGGCGTATTGCTGCAACGCTGCTTGATTGTTCGCGACTACGAAGCCTACGACCATTTTCTCGGGATCTTTAATCTTCTTTTCCACGGCCGCCGGCAGTTGCTTTCGCGGACCCTGTCGTCAGATGAGCTGACACGTCTGCGTCGCCAGCTGATCGGCTGGCTGGAACTCATCGACTTTGAGATCGGCGAAGATATGCTGGTGCGGCATACGGCAGCGGGGTTCCTGTACTCGCCGAAGCACACGCCGGCGGTCCGGCTGTACCGCCTCTATCTGGCTCAGACGGCACGGTATCTGAGCTACCTGCGGCAGCAGGCGCCGCCGGGCTCTCGCCATCTCACGGTCCCCAGCGATGGCTCCGTCCCGCTCACCGCGTCGCTGAACTTCTCGTCGCTTCTGATGCCGCCCCCGGCGACCCAGGCGCTCGAGACGATGGCGACGCGCACGGCCCTGATTACGTTGACCGTGGAAAAGCTGCCCGCTTTTCCAACGCTCGAAGGCGTGGTCTACGAATTCCGCCTGTGGAGCCGCCGGCAGAACCGCTGGCTCACCGAACCGTGGGTCATGCGCACGGCGGCCGCCGGGGATAGCCCGCCGAGCTTGCCCCAATCACAACTCATCGTGGACGTGCCATTTCAGGAGCTCGCGGTCGGGTCTGGACCGCTGGGCCCCAAGGGGTCCCAAAGCCTGCTGCAGCAGGCCCCGCCCCTGGAGGGCAACCTGTGGCTGTTCTGTCATATCTACCGCGTCGGCCGGATGCAGATCAATGCCAAGGACTCGGCCACGATGATAGCGCGGCTAGGGTTCCGCAACAGCTCGGCGACCCAAGCACCTCCGAGCTCGGGCGGCTTGACCTCACCGCACCCGAGTAGCGAGAATCTGCATGCGGCGCTGGAGAATGAATCGAAAGCCGCGCGCGCGCACCCGGTGATTCGTCGCCCGCTTGCCATCGCGTACAGCGAGTTGGCGGTGTCCGCCTTTGATTTCCACGGTGACGATGGCGTCTCCCGGCAGCGCATGCCGACGACCACGATGCGGCTAGGCGCCCCCGACTCCGAGGCCACCTTCGGCCGCGCCGTCCAGCTCATCCTGCAGAAGAAGCTGTCGGTCTCCGACCCCGTGAACGACGATGATATACTGCGCTTCTCGTGTGACATGGTCGCCGGCACCATCCGCGATCTCGCCAACCACGTAGCCGGCGACGTCCATCTGCGCACCCTGCCCCAGCTGCCGCTGGCTTCCATGGATGTCTCGGCCCGGCCGTGCAACTGGCCCGCCGCTGATGCGGCGGCGGCAGCGGCGGCAGCGGCGGCGGCTGTGCGGGGGCACCGCGAACCTCGTGGTGGACCCCACGACTCGGCCGCCCACCCCTCGCTCGGGAGTCGTGACGCGGGCTTGCGGGTCGGTACCGGTGCGAGCGCCAATGGCAGCGCGAGTGCTCGTGCTAGTACGGGTGCTGGTTCGACTGTCAGTGCCAGTGCCGCGACCGGGACCGGGACACTGGATGCGACGGCCAGCAACGGCCCGATCTCCGCCCGCAACTGGGAGAAAATCGTGCTGACGCTGGCCGCCGCCGATTTCGCAGATAAGAAGAGCAACAACATCAAACAGCGCAACAACATTGAAGTCTGCGTGATGCTGCGCCACAGCGTGACGGGCGAGGTCCTGCCGGCCCTCGCTGGGTCTCAGCCGCTGGCGCGCAGCTTCGTCTACTACCATATCGCCCACCCCGAATGGCAGGAAGACTTCATTCTCCGCTTAGATCCGAGCTTCCTGGTCTCCGAGCTGCACGTGCTGCTCCTGTTCCGCCACTGCTCATCGTCCGAGACGGCGCGGGTGGACGTGATGGAGAGCGACCTCCGGACCCTGTCAATGCATGCGGTCAGCAAACACTTCTTTGCGTATGCCTTCCTGCCCCTGACCCGCAGCGACGGCGTGATGATTCCGAACGGACACCACCGCCTCCACCTCCATCGCGCCGATCGGCGGCTGGAGCGACCGCCGGTGTACTTGATGCTGCCGGTGGGGCCCTATCGCACGACCGACGGTGACGCTATCGGCGACGTCAGCGGCAGCGTCAGCGGCACCTCGACGCTTTCGACGCCTTCCGGCCGTCGCGGGTCTTTCTCGTATGCTCTCATGCCGGACGGACCCGCCACGCCAGCCGCCAGTCACAAGGATACCTGTCTGGTCCGCTGGCAGTTGCTGTCTCTGACGCGGTCGACGCAGTCGGCCGTGTGGAACCTGATTAACTGGCAAACGCTGCGGCGCCAGGGCCGCATGCCACCGCTGATGCTCGTGATTGAGGAGCTGGCCACCATTGTCGACCAAGAGCTGATTCTGTTTTTGCCGCACGTCGTGGCTGCTCTGCTCAGCCTCCTGGATGACACGGGCCCCGAGCCAGGGGCCATGAACCCGCAGGGCGAGCATGACCGCGCCCTGCTCGTGGCCCTCATTCGCCTGGTGGGCTTTGTGGTAGACAAGCGTTTCCTGGCACACCGCGAGCCCCTTGCCCAGCACATAGCCGCCCATCCTAGTCATCGGGCTCCTGCACTAGTCTGGAGCCTGCTGATCTCCAGCCTCCAGGAGTGGGACCCTGACCAGGACAACGGCGGTCGGCGGCTGATGACGCTTGTCAAGGCATGGCCAGTGCTGGTTCAGCTCGCGTTGGCCGATCCGTCGATGACGCCTCCGACCAGTGCCCACCCGCGTGGGGGTGCCGACGCCGCCGACGCCGCCAGCTCCTGCATGGGTACCGCCGCCGACGCCGCCGCCACCGGCCCGTCCCAGGCCGACACGCACATCCAGGCGATCCGGGCCCACCGCGATCAAGCCCTCCGCTTCGTGGCGGCCATCCCCCCGTTCATTCAACGGGTCCACCCCGAGTTTGTTGGGGCGCCCCAGGCCCTCATGCTGCAAACCTTCCCGCTCCTGCTGCCGCACCTGATGTCGCTGCTCAGTCTGGAGCAGTGCTTGGGCGCGCTGCTGCCGTTAACGGACGCCGCCGTGCAGAACCCGCGCCTGATCCCGCAGCGCCTGCTCTTCTTCAGTTACCTCATCAAAGGCCCGCTAGGCGCGTATCTGGCGGAGGCCGTGCTGACGAGTCTGCAGGATTACTTTGCGGGGCGGTGGCGTCCGCACAATCCCCGCCCCGCTCCGCACCGGGTCCCGAGCCTGTCGAGCGTGTCCCCGTCGCGCACCGCCGCGCCGTCGTCGTACCACGCGGTCGTCCTGACGGGCGGGGCGCCCCTCGCCACGCCCGAGGAACGGCAGCATCTCCACCTCGCCCTGACCGTGCTCGCGGAGTCGCTCGATGTACTCAAGTATGGCTTGAAGTATCCTGGTGCCCACGCGAAGTCAGCCGGTGCAACGAACCCGGCGCGTGCGGCAGAGACCCTGGTGTCGGCCACAGCAACGCTCCAGGAGGGAATCCACGGCCCGGCGTCCGTCGCCCCCTCCATTGCTGCCGCTGGGGCCGCGTCATCTGCCGGGCGGCCTCAAGAAAAAGCCCGTCATCGCGAATCCGCTGCGTCAACGACAACGACGGCGTCCGCGCTGGAACAGCACAACATGGTATTTGTGACCTTCATCGAAATGATTCCGTATCTTGTCGATCTGAAGACCACGCTCTGGGACGCCGCCTACCTACGGGAAGGCGACGATGACCTCGCCGCACCGTATGGAATGGCGTATCCGATGTCGGACGATAGCGATACACCGCGTGCCGCATCGCAGCGCTGGTCTGGCTACTTCAGCCCCGCTGCCTCAGATCGCAATGCCTCGACGCGGTCCTTGGCCAGCGGCTTTCTTTCGCAGAACGCCGCCACGCTGCCAGCAGGATCTGTGGACGCGGTGCATGACAGCCTGAGCGCCGAGATTTCGATCATCCTGATTGGCATGCTGCAGCTGATGACGTCGAAGCAGCTGCAACAGCTATTCAATGCGATCATTCAGCAGCATGGCGTGGATTACGGTGAGATTATGATGCTAACCTTCTTGCAGATCATTCATGGCTGGCTGCACGGCGAAACCTTTCCGCGCCAGTGGCTCTGTTTAAACCTGCAGATGATGCGGACCGCATTCCGTGTTCTGGAAGCCATGGGCGCGGTCCTGCGCAAGCATCCTGGCATGTTTGTCCTCCACCACGAGTCGCCGCGGCCTGGCGAAGCAGCACAGGCCACCCCGGCGGCAGCCGCCGCAGCATCAGCATCAGCCGATGATCCGGCCAAGCGCACCAGTTACCTGAGCCACCAAACGCATACGGACAACCCGCGCGCATTCTGGACCGATTACTTTATGACGCTGCTGATGCTGCTCCAGCATCCACAGACCCAGTTCGAGCTCTCCGGGCCGGTGCGTCGCCGTGCAGCGGCCAAATTCCAGGGCGACATCCGGCACGAAGGCGCGGCCCTGCTCCGGACGATGTGGGCGCACCACCACCAGCCGCTGTCGATTCTGGACGACGACTCCAACGTGATCACCGAAAGCTTTGTGGAGCACTTTCTCCGTCTGGCGAATGCGCGCCATGTCGAGATCGTGCAGACCAGCGTCGACCTGCTGGCGCACCTGCTGGAAACCGAGTGGAAGCATCGGGCCTCGCTGACGCGGATGGAGGCCATCGTGATCCAGAGTCTGGACCGCCTAGTGATGCATCCGTTCTCGCACACGTGCTCAGCGTCCAGCACGGCTGATCCATACACGCGGCCCGCCTACCGCATCAATTTGACGCAGGGCCTGTCAAAGCGGTTAGCGAACTCGGCGCTGGCGCGGGGCGACGACGAAAATGCGCGGCGGTTTGTCGCCGCAGCGCGTCGTATGGTCGAAATGGGCGGCACGTTCCTCAAAATCGTTGGCAACATCCAAGAAGAACTTCAATCAAGCCACCCGGGCAACGATGCTGGAGCGGCTGAGACGGTGACGGCGACCACAGCGACGACGATGCATGCAGCGTTGGCGTCGGCGACCGGCACGGGTGGGCTGTACGATCGCGGGCTGGGCGCCGGGCCCGGCGCTGAGGCCGAGGAGATGGAGTACGACGACTACGACAGCACGAACAATGCCGAAAAGGTGAGTATGCTCATCCATCTGGTGCGTTTTCTCAAAGACCTGTCGATTCCGAACCTGTACCTGAAGTACGTGCACCACTTGAGCCGCTACCACGTGCTAGCCAACAACCCGACCGAGGGCGCGCTTGCACTGAAGCTGCATGCCAACACGCTCAACTGGTCCACGTCGGTGGACCCCACCGCCGCGCACGACATGATCCCCCTGTTGCCGCCGCTGCAGGAAGGCGAGCACCACCTTCGCGGGTGGGAAACCGAGTTTGAGCGGAAGGAAGGACTCTATCTGACGATCCTCGAGCTGCTGGAGCAGGGCAAAGCGTGGGAGCACGCGATCGTGCTCTGCCGCGAGCTGAGCCACCAGTACGAGCTGACCCACGACTACCCGCGTCTCGCGGCGTGCTTGCGCAAAATGGCCCGCTTGTACGAGAACATGGCCATGGTCGAGCGCTTCCCGGCGAGTTTCTACCGCGTGGGCTTCTTTGGCGCAGGTTGGCCCAGCGGCCTCAAGGGCCGTGAGTTCATCTACCGGGGCGACGAATGGGAACGCATCGGCCCGTTCTGCGAGCGCATTTTGGAAGCGTACCGCGGCGCCACGCTGATCCGGACCACCGGGGATCTGCGGAACGACCGCCGCGTCCAGCCCCGCTCGATCCAGGTCGTTAGTGTTACGCCGGTCGTTCGATCGACCACGCTGCCGATGCCGCTCGTTCCGTCCGCCGCCGTCCATCACCCGGTGCTGCGCTGGGAAGAGCAAACGAACCTGGATCCGCAGTGCTTGCTTGCCACGGTGTCCGATGCTTACCTGCACCGCATCTTCTCCAAGCGCGTCCTGGAGCCAGACCTCGACCGCGCCTGTGCGCTGGTTGAAGCAGAAGCGGCCGAAGCGGCGGCTGCGAGTGGCGGTCTTTCGGGGATTTCTGCATCCGCAGCGGGTGAGCGCGCCGTGGCGGGCCTTGGGGGCGATCCGAGCATGGACACCCTCGATCCTGGCGTGGATCTGGAGGCCATCAAGCATCTGTCGGAGCCGACGCGTCAATACTACCGCACGAACGAAGTGCAGGTGTTTACGTTCTCGCGGCCGCTACGTAAGATGAAGGCCGCCAAGAAGCCCGCGCGGCCTGAAGACGCCGCGGTCGCCGAGTTCCTCGATCTCTGGACCGAGAAGGTCTTCCTGATCACCCAAGACAGCTTTCCCCATCTCGACCGGCGCAGCCCAGTGGTGCGCCGCGTCAAGTACACCCTCTCGCCCATCGAAAACGCCATCGTTGCCATCCGCACCAAGACCGAACAGCTTACGGGTTTCCAGCGACAGTTCGGCGTGCCCGACCTCGTGGCCGACGTGCCGCCGCCCCCGTCCGAGCCTGCCCCACCGTTCTCCTCCGACGCGGCCGCCGCCGCCGCCGCCGCGCTCAGCGCCGCGTCGCCGGGGGACCCCTCGACGACCACGAGCGCCCCCTTCTCTCCGCTCTCTGACGCGGCAAGGTCGGCGAACCGTCGCTCCCTGGCGCAGGCCTCGGGGTCCGGGAGTCTGCCCGCCGCAGGCCACGAGGCGATGGCCCCCTCGCGGTCCCGCGCCGCCCCTCTCGCGGCCGCCTCAGCATCGGCATCGACGTCAGCTTATCCAATGTCACACCAGCAGCACCACCACCTCCACCATCACGCATCGCATCCCGCAGCGCCATCGGTGGCCGGGGGCAGTACGGCTGGGGCCGCCAGCACAGCCCCCGCCGTGCAAGCCGGGCAAGAGGCACAGGTCCGCCAGTTCACGATGGCGCTCAACGGCTCAGTGGATGCGGCGGTCAACGGTGGCATTCCGATGTACCGCCGGGCCTTCTTTGAGACGACCCAGTGGGTGCAGGAAGTGGCGCATGCCGCGGTGCTGAAGCAGCTGCTGGCCGAAGCGATTGACGAACACGTCGTGGTGCTCTTCAAGTGTCTGCTCACGCACGAAGTTGTCGTGACGCCGCAGATGCGGCCCTTGCACGACCAGATCGTCAAAAGCTTCTACCGCAACTTTGCCAAAGAAGTCGATGCCTTGGACCTGCCGCTCATGGCCCCTCTCGGGATGGCGGCTCCGGGTGCGGGTACGCATGCCGATCCGTCCATGTCCGCATCAGCTTCGGTGACGCGAACACGGAGCCAGATTCGCAATGTTGGTGGAACTGTAACGCGCCTCTTTACGTTCGGCGGCGGCGGCGGCGGCGGCGGCGGTGGGAGTGGCGGCCACACCGCGGCGCCCAGCGGGGGCGGTAGCTCGGGCACCGGCAGCTATCAAGGGGATGTGAGCGGCGCTCACCCCCCGCATCTACACCAGCCCCCGTACCCGCTGCACCATGCGCACCACCACCATCCAGCATCGCCTTCGCCAATCAACACGCATCCCGCGCCTAGCGGCGGCGGTGGCGGCGGGAGTCAGCCGAGCCCAAGCAGCGACGGGCCGTCGCGCAGCGGCCAGCTGGCCTCGAGCCTCACGTCTTACCGGCTGTCGATTTTTAGCTCCACGCCGAACCTGGCCGCCCTTGCGGCGTCGCAGGCGCAGCGCCAAGGCATCGCCGGGCCGAGCACCGGGCCCGGCTCGGCGCCGCTGTCCATGGCCCCGCACACGGGCAGCCCTAGTCCGAGCCTAAGCCTCCATGGCCTGATGGGCGCTTCGCCGGGCGGCGCCGCGATGTCACCGACCTCCCCGTCGCCGTCGTCGAGCGCCGGCAAGCTCGGCGATGTGTCCGCGTCCAATGGCAGTGGCCTGGGCGGCTCGGTCGGCTCGCTGGGCGGCTTTGGTGTCCCGCGCCACCGCCCGACCCTGAGCGGTAGCGGCAGCGGCGCCGGCGCCGGCAGCGGCGTCGGAAGCGGCGTCGGAAGCGGCGTCGGGAACGGCCTGCCGAGCGGCCCAGGCGCCAGCACGGGCATGGTGGGCGCGCGCGGCCGCACCGCGACTCCCGAGATGGCGGGCTCGGGACGGAGCGGCCATCGCACGAGCCTCTCGCGGCGCAGTCTGTCGGGCTTCGGGTCGCCGGCCGGCGGCTCGCCGGTCAGCGGGTCCGCCGGCTCGGTCGCGTCGGGCTCAACGTCGCCGTCGGGTCTCGCCAGCGGGACCTCGCTCGATCTGCCGCGCAAATCGGCCGTCATGGCCTTCCTGACCGGCAGCACGCCAACAGCGGGCGCGGCCGAGATGGAGACGGGCCCGCCGCCGCCGCATCCGCTCACGCCGGGAATGCCGGCGTCGGGTGGCACGGGGTCGAACGCGTCGCCGCCGCTGGCGGGCGGCCATGCACCCGCCCGTCTCAGCACGATGCCGCTGTCCCGCACCGGCAGCAAGTTCGCCAACTGGTCCTCGAAACTTCGCACCAAGGGTGACAAGACCGACCGCCTCTAATGAGATGTCGATGTGGGGGGATGAGTTTCCGAAGGCAGTGCCGCTTTCTTTCTGTCCCTCCATCGCTCCCACTGATTTTTGGCGTGGTCATGAAGCTGACGACGACGATTAGATTTAATAAGAAAACTTGGATCCACTCACAAGAGTGACCATGCTGAAGCGATGCAGATGCAGATGCAGATGCAGATGCAGATGCAGATGCAGATGCAGATGCGGATGCGGATGCGGATGCAGATGCGGATGTGAACGTGATGTGAAACAGAAATGGGTGTAATGACGATGCGTGAGGGAATGCGTGAATGGGTCGGCACGAAACAGAAAAGCAGAAACGGAGAGAGACAGAGAGAACAAGGAGGAGCAGAAGCAGACAGAAGAAAACAGGGTTGAGAAAAAGAAGGAGCCGCGGCGACCGGCGAGGCGGCCGAGCGCCGTTTACCAGATTTGGACGCGATGCGGCTCGTCAGGCAGCGCGGCCCAGTTGCGCAGAGCGGCAAGCGGCGCATACGACTCGAGGTCCAGCGCGGCCCCGTCGCCAGCGATGGCCTGCATCACATCGTGGTGCAGCGCGTCCATGGCGGCCTGCTCGTCGTCCCCGTCGTCGACAACACGCTCGGCCGCTCCCGCGCCGTCGGCAGGAGCCGTCCGGGGGGAGCTCGCCGTCGAAGCCGAGGTCGACGCCGAGGCCGTCGCAGCGCCGCCGGCTTCCGGGGTCCTCGCGGCCGGCGTCGCGAACAGGGGTTCGCTTGGCCGCGGCCGCGGCGACAGCAGGATCGGGCGGTAGTATAGCAGCGGGTCGACGGGCGCGTCCTCCCCGTGCGGCGACGCGGCCTTTGGCGACGGCGCGCGCAGCGCGGCCGACGGCGCCACATCGACCGGGATCACGCCGGGCCGCAGGGCTTTCAGCCGCCACCGCGTATCCAGCAGCGCGGGACGCCAGTCGGCCGGCGGGGCGGCGTGCGCCTGGGCGTCGGCGTCCGGACCCGGCGTCGCCTGGCGCTGGCGCTGGCGCTGGCGCTGAAGCTCCATCACGACGCGCGACTCGGACACGAAGGCCGAGAGGGGCTCGGACGCGGCGCCGGTCGGGGAAGACGGCGACGACGACGGCGACGGCGACTCGGCAGGACAAACCAGGCCGGCGGGCACCGGCGAGGCCGTGCGTTGGCGCGCTGCGTGGGGCAGCGTGCCGTGAGGCGGCGACGGCGTCGGTGGCGGCGTGAGCGTCGGCGACGCCGCGCGGTTCGATCGCAGACGTTCGCTCAGCAGACTCGCCTGCGGCGGCGGAGGCGTCGTGCGTGGCGCAACCGGCTGCTTTGCGTACCGCTGTTGTTGCTGCTGTTGCAACAGGAGTTGTTGTTGTTGCTGCTGCTGCTGCTGTTGCTGCTGTAACACACGTTGTTGATACTGCTGCTGCTGCAGCTGCGCGGCCAGATAGTGAGCCGCATGGGTCGACTGCAGCGCCGATGCATGGGCCATCTGAGCCGCGTGGTGCGCCTGCACGTGGGCATGAACATGCGCAGCATGGGCCATGCGTGCGGCATGATCGGCCTCGGCCTCGGCCTCGGCCTCGGCGGCCGCGGCCGCGGCCTTTGTCGCGGCGTGGGTAGGCGTGCGCTTCCGCATCGCGGTGGGGGCCTCTGCGCACGACTCGGTCGCCGGCACGGTGCGGTAGGCCGCAGCCGGGAGCGGCTCGAGGACGCGGGTGGCCGCGACGGCGGCGATGGCCGTCGCGGGCAGACCGGCGCGGGGCGGCGAGGCGGACGGACCCGAGCGGGCGGCGGCGTGACGGGCGGCGGCGTGGCGGGCGGCGAGGGTGAGCGCCTGCGCCGCGGCGTCGGACGGGTCCGAGGCGGACACGGCGGACCATACGCCGCGTGCGGGGCCGGCCGCATCGCTGCCGGAGGACAGCGTCGCGACCGACGCGGCGTCGGACGACGCGGCGGAGGGCGAGCGGCGGCGCGGGGGGCTGGCGGGGTCGGCGGCGGCGGGGTCGGCGGCGGCGGCGGCGGCGGCGGCCACGACCGGCTCGATGCGGTCAGGCGCGGGACCGAAGAGCGCGGCGTGCTGCAGGCGCGTGCTGGCGTAACGCGGCGCCGGCTGTGCCACGGCGCTCGGCTCGATGGCGGCGGCGGCGGCGTCCTGCCCGCCGTGGCCGTGGCCGTGGCCGTGGCCCGGGCCACCCGAGAGGCCGCCGTCATGGGGCGCACGCATCTTGCGGAGCAGGGCCAGGAAGGAGTCGACGGCCGCGCGGTTCGGACACTCGGACGCGAGGGTGCGGCGGAGCCGCTCGGCGTCCGAGTCGGCGCCGGCGCCGGCGGCCGTCACGGCGCCATGGCGCGCGGCCGCGCCGCGGATCAAACCACCGTCGTGTGGTGGCGCCGGCATGAGGACAGCGGAGCCCAGAAGGGCGGATCGATCGCGTCGCGAACCCCCGCTGGCGGGGGATGCTGTCCGTGGAAGCGTCACCCCAGCGGCGGTGCAGACGGTGGAGAGGGCCGAGTCAGCGGCGATCGACGCCGACGGCAGACCCGCGCCAGTGATGGTCGGCAGCAGACGATCGGATCAACTCCGACGACGTCAGCACGACCGCGACGCCCGTGATCTGCCGACGAGGCCACCCGGCGGGCGTGCCGAGCAAGCGCGATCACGCAGCGTTGAGGGGTGGCGCCTCACGGCAGCCGCAGCACGCGGGGGTCTGTCGCGAGGCGATGATGTCAAGCGCTACGCTGCCGAAGGCACGCGTCGCTGAAGACCGCCGGGACGAGCACTCCCCGGGAAAGCGATGGCGGTGGCGTGCGCGTGAGGGTCAACGCCAGCGAAGGGCCGCACGCAGGGGTCGCAGTGCCCCGACGCGGTCAGGAGAGGTGGCGGGGGGGCTTAAGAAGCTCGAGAGGCTTAAGAAGCTCGAGAGGCTTAAGAAGCTCAAGAGGCTCGGAAACAAGGACGGTTGTTGGGGAACAGAGATCGTGTTGTACCGCAGACGCGCAGACGGCACCGAGGCCCTCGAGCGATGGTGAAGACGGGCAGAGATGACGCGGGCACGGGCGAGGGACCGGAGAAAAGGCCGGCCAGCGAGCCTCTCCGGTGGGTCCGAACGAGCCGGGGAACGAAAGAATACTGTGGCGCGGACACAATGAGAAACGCGAGGCGGAAGGTGACGCCGCGTTTTAATAAAAACGGAAACAGAAACAGAAACAGAAATTGAAGAACAAACGAAGGAGGAACAAGGAGGAGCAGGGATGCTGTCGAGCGTACAGGATTGAGCGTGATGCTGTCGTGTCGCGTCGGCTCAACGATGCAGCGGAGACCCACGAGAAAACCACCAGGGCTTCTTGTTTCGCTCGCGAACGCCGTTCACCCGCCGTGGTCCACCACCGTCGACAGCCGTCGCGTGGGTCAGACAATCACGGGGAAGCCAGGCGGCACCTGCGCCTGCGTCTGCACCTGCGTCTGCGCCCAGTCCACGCGGTTGCGACAGGAATGGGCTCGGATACCGGATACCGGTGTGGTTGCACCCAGGGTATCAATGAGGGTATAAATTGCACAGGGTGACGACGACTGTGCCATCCGCCGGCCCGGAGGGGGGTCCGGGTCGTGGTCGTGGTCGTGGTCGTGGTCGTGGTCGTGGTCGTGGTCGTGGTCGGCGAAGCCCCGCACGACCCGGCAAGAAGGCAAGAAGGCTGACAGACCGCGAGGGGGAAGGCAGCACACCGCCGTGGCATGCGCGAGCCAAGCCAGAGAAGGGGGATGGGGCAGGAAAGACAACAGCGGTCCATGAGCGTCAAGAGGGCAGGCCAGGCATCGATCCGCGGGTGCGTCTGCCGCCTCGGTCTCGCGTTGAGCGATCCTGTCGTCCGCGTGACACGCGGGTGTCCGTTCGGCGGCGCCCATGCCGAACCCGGGCTCGAGGCCGCCTCTCTCGCGTCGCGCGGCCCGGCCGGCGCTCGCGTGTCCCGCGCGCTGTCCTGCTGATCGGCGGCTATATATGCTTCGCATCGCATCGCATCGCATCGCATCGGCATCGGCATCGCATGAATGCTGAACAGGACCGCCGCTGCGCGTGCTTGGGCGGCGGCTACGGCCGGCATCGACCGTGGACCTCCGACGCAGGACGGGCCGTGGACCCCGCCCGCCGTTCAAGCCGGCAACGCACGGGTCACACCAAGGAGCGGCGGCTGGCGGCGGCGGCGGCGGCGGCGGGAGCGACGGCGGCGGCGACGGCGGCGACGGCGGCTGGCGGCGGCGGCTGACGGCGGCGGCGGCGACGGCGGCGGCGACGGGCCGGTGCTGGTGGTCGCAGCAGCGGCACCAGCCGCTCCCGCAGCTCCCGCAGCTGCTGCTGCTGCTGCTGCACCCGCCACAGCACCCGCCGCCGCAGCGAGAGGGACCCGCGGGGAGTCTCCGGCGGCGCCCGTGTCACATGGGCGCCCGGAGCGCCCCCCGCGCGGCCGCCGAGACCAGGCGGACCCGCCGGCCGCCTCAATTTTGGTCGCGTCGCGGGGCTCGGACGAGCCGCCGGCGTCGATGTCGCTCGCGGCGTCGGCCCTCGCGGAGAGTCACCGACGTTCCGGTCCTTCCCCGCGGACCCCGGGCGGGCGCGGCTGCGCAGGTGGGCGGCGATCCCATCGTCGCGTATCAGACTCGCAAGGATGGGAATAGGCTCGGGGATGCATCGACGCCGCCGTCTCTCTCGTCGGCAGCGAGCCATCTCGCCCTCTCCCTTCTTCGCTCTCCCATCGTCATCGCTGGGATCATCATGCTCGCCGTGCTTCCCAGTCACCCACGAACCATCAAGGGACATCAGAGTTGCGTCAAGGAATATTTAATGCTAAGGTATCGCAGGCGCCGAGGGGGGTGGAGACCCGGCGCCATGACAAGGAGACCCATGCGTCAGAAGTGAAGGGGACAGGGGGGAGACATGCGAGAGGGATATCATGCGCGTGCAGGGGCCCGAGGGGGAGAGAGGCAACAGAGGAAAGGAAAACACAGAAAGAGAAGAACAAACGGAAGGCAGGGAGGGGCGAGCTTAGTGCGCGTCCTGCTCGACCGCAGCAAACTTCTTGGGGTCGTAGTTGAAGCTCTCGACGTACTCGACGTCCACGCCGCCCTGGGGCACGCCGAAGATGGCGTCCATCTCCTCCAGCTGGAGGCCCTTGGTCTCGGGCACAAAGAAGAAGACAAACGTGCCCATCGCGACGCCGGCGCTCGCAAAGATGAGGTAGACGTAGTGGCCGATGTGGTCCTGGATGGGCAGCGTGATGCGGGCCAGCACGGTGCCGGCCACCCAGTTGGTCATCGTCGAGCAGGCAGACGCGCGGCCGCGCACACGCAGCGGGAAGATCTCGGACTGGTAGACCCACACGATCGGGCCCCACGTCGACGCGAACGCGACCGTGAACAGCAGCACGCCGACCATGGCGCCCCACGCCATCGACGGGTTCGCGCCGGACAGACCAATGAACAGCGTCACGAGCGCGTGGGCAAAGCCGATGATGTAGCCGCCATACAGCAGCAGCGAGCGGCGGCCCGCGCGTTCGACGAGGTACATGCCGGGGAAGGTGGCGAGCAGGTTGATGGCGGCGTTGGCGATGGGCAGCGTGGTCGAGGCCTGCTGGTGCGAGAAGCCCATGCGCTGGAAAAGGGTCGCGGCGTAGTAGAGGATGATGTTGATGCCGGTGAGCTGCTGGAAGACCTGGAGCGTGACGCCGATCGCGACGCGGTTGCGGATGCCCGGCTTGAGGAGCTCACCCCAGGTGGCCTGGCCGACGCGCTGCTCGAAGGCGACGTTGGCGCGGACGTCCTCCCACTCCTCGAGGACCTCGGGGGTGCTCTCGGTCGCGCCGCGCAGCCGCGCCAATGCCGCAAGCGCGTCCTCCTCACGGCCGCGGCTCATCAGCCAGCGCGGCGAGAACGGCGTGAACAGCAGCAGCGCCGTCAGCAGGCCCGAGGACACGAGCTGCAGGCCCAGGGCCAGGCGCCACTCGGCCTCGCCGGTCATCGTCGCCATGATGACGGTGTTTACGATGGAGGCCACGAGGATGCCGAAGGTGATCATGAGCTGGTAGAGCGAGACGTAGGTGCCGCGGACCTCGGAGGGCGCCGTTTCGGAGATGTAGAGCGGGGCCGCAGCGGACATGAAGCCGACGCCGATGCCCGAGATGACGCGGCCCGCGAGCAGGGTGGCAATCACGTTCGCGAAGGACTGCAGCGCGACACCGAACATGAACAGCAGGCACCCGAGCATCAGCGTCCACCGCCGGCCGATGCGGTCGGTGCTGATCGACGCGGCGGCCGAGCCAAAGATGCACCCGAGCATGAACACCGAGGTGATCGTGCCGGAGCGGTCGGACTCGGCGGCCGTGGCGACGATCTTGCCGGTGACGGGGCTGATTTCCTTGAGGCCGAAGCGCAGCCCGAAGGCGGGCATCGCCAGGACTTGGTCGACGATGCCGACTTCATACCCGAAGAGGAAGCCGGCCATGCCCGACGCGAGGGCGATGACCTGAACGAGACCCATGGTGCCGGCTCGATGCGTGAATGCGAGGGAGCGGAAGCGAGAAGGGCAGCACGAGAAACAAAGAGACGCCCTCCCGAGTCAGGTCGCGTCGGCGATGCTTGGCGGGTCACGTGAGGAGACCTGGCGCCACTGGTCCGTGGCGGCAGCGGTGGGCACCCCGTTGAACGATCCCGTTGCGGGAGCAAGCGAGCGCCCTGGAGGGCGGGAGCAGCAAGACCACGGTCTGGCGAGGAGAACACACACAACGAACACAAAGAGACGACCGGCGCCGGAAAGAAGAAAAGAAGAACGTGAAAGAACGTGAACGTGAAAACGAAAACGAAACGCGCGAAACGAGGCGATCCGATAGCCGTAGGACCCCGCGTGAGCGGAGTTTTCGGGGGGGGAGAGAGGGCGGGGCGGGATGATCGACAGAGAAAGGGGCAGGAACAGCCCTCCGCGGCAGACAAGACCGGAAAGGGGCCCAGAGGCGCACGTCGGGGGTGGGAGGAGCACTGGAGGGCGTGTTTCCTTGGCACGTTGTGGCCCGTTTCCAGAGACGCGTGGGTGCAAGCCCCCGTGGTTCTCCGTCGGGTGTCAGCGGGAACCCCCGATCGTCGTCCGGCGGTGGTATCACGGACGCTTTATAGGACGCGCGGTGAGCTGTCCGAGGCGCGACAGGATGTGGCGTGACGACCCTGAGATCGGGTGGAGGCCCGTGGTCGAGAGAAAATCAACTAAAATGGAATCGCGCACACACCGGAAGGAGGAGAGCCGCACGGTCCACCGCGAAGGGAGACGTCAAGAAGCCACGGCGAGGTGGAGGTCAGAGGCGGCAAACGCCGATTGGACACCG
Source organism: Caulochytrium protostelioides (assembly GCA_003615045.1). Taxonomy (NCBI): domain Eukaryota; kingdom Fungi; phylum Chytridiomycota; class Caulochytriomycetes; order Caulochytriales; family Caulochytriaceae; genus Caulochytrium; species Caulochytrium protostelioides. The sequence goes on along the minus strand of ML014262.1, from coordinate 12,962 downwards.
TCGGTGTCGCGATGGCAAGAGCGCCGAGCGATGGAGAGAAAGAGGGCGGATGAGAGGGAGAGGGAGCATCAAGACGCAGAGATGGCCAGCAAGCGTGAGCGCAGACCCGTCAGATGCGACGGAGGGACCGAGCGGAGCGGAGCGGAGTGGAGCGCCTTTGACGAGCAATGGATGGACCCCGATGGCGCATGGCATGAACGTGCTGATCCTGCCGACGGAAGACGACGGCGCCGGGGGGGGATGGCGGCGATGGCGCGGCCACACGGATGGCGTTTTTAAGCCGTCGTGTCGTCCGCGGCGAAGGGCGCGCGAGCGACCGCCAGTCCCTGCAGCCTTGCATGCCTGCCCCCTGCGCGCCCAACGAGACGGCGGCCAACGGCGGCGCGAGCATGCAAAGTCGTGACCGAGGACGAAGAGCTGGCGTGCGCCGTGGACCGCCGACTGTGGTGAGGCTTCAGCCTCGGCTCGCACCGAGGCATCGTCGTCTGCGCGTGGACGACACTTTCGTTGTTTTTTGCATTTTTGCGGTGTCGGCCTCGCGTTCGGCCTCGGCTTCGGGCGGCTGGCGGCTGCTGTGCTCTCTAGGTGACGTCGTCAGGGTCGGCGCTCGGTGCCGACGCGTGCGCGTCGCCGCGGATAGGAAGGACGTCCTTTTTTTTTGTGGCGGTCGCCGAGTGCCGAGCGCCCGGCCGTGGCCTGAGCTTGACCCGCCTTGGCTCGACCGGCCATGGCTCGACCGGCCTTGGCTCGACCGGCCTTGGCTTGGCCCGCCTCGCCAGACCCCGTGACGTCCTTGCCTCACTTTTTTTTTTCTGCTTCACGGATGGTTGAGACATGTGCGTGCGTGCCGGGCTTCGTGGCATGGGCTCGGCGAGGCTCGGCGAGGCCCGGCCCGGCTCGACCCCCTTCGGCCTGCCCGGGAGCGTCGGTCGGGACCGGCACGGCCGCCGGCCGCGGCGGCCGTGCCGACGGGTCCGGATGCGCACCGACGAGGCGGAGCTTCGCACGGTGGCGGAAGTGCTTTCGGGTCGCGTCGCCGCGGCCGCGGCCGGCGCACCGGTGGCCCCCCGCTCGGGCTGGACAGACGGGAAAGGCAGGAAGGGTCGGGTCCGCGCGCGCGGAAGGCGGGGCGACGCGGGCGTAGCGCTGCTGCCGTGCATGCCAAGCAAGAGAGTCCCCCAACCCACCAACCCAGCAACCAACCCACCAACGAACCAACCACGCGCGGGTGTCCGAGAGGACCGGTCGAGGCCGACGCCGGCGGCGGCCATTTCGCGGCGGCGCGCAAGGGTCCGCCGGGCTGAGCGCTCTCGACGGGATCGGCTCCCCTTCGACGTCGACCGGGGGGGCCGGCCGACCCGTCACGCCGGACCTCTCGCTGATACCGCCGCTTCGGGAGGGTCCCATGGAGGGCGAGGCACGCCACGCAGCCGGCCGCTTGATGTCATGCGATGCCGCTCGACGGCGGCGGCACGCGACGGACGCGGAAAGCATCAAAAAACAACAACGAACGGCCCACCCCGCATCATCCGGTCACGCGTCTCACGTGCGCCCCCCCGATCGGGAGGGTTCGGGACCAAGCCGGAGCACCCGCCAACCAACGGTAGGCCGCGCGCGGCGGTCTGCTACGCCGTGGCCATGGCCCGTCCACATCGCGCGATATCGGGCGACCCCTCCAAGCCAGCAAGGAAGCAAGGAAGCAAGCAAGCAAGCAAGAATAAGAAAATTCAGACTCAAAAATTCAGAATCAGGGACAAGCGGGACAAGCGCCCGACGCGCGCCTCGCCGATGCTCAGGCGAAGCCGGGCCTCAGCACCCAGAGACAAAAACCGAGCACGCCTTGCCGCTCTCGGGCAGTTTTGAGCGGACGCGGCGGGGACGCCGTGGGGGGGTCCTCCGCATGCGGGGTCACATGCATGCCGAGGCCAAGCACGAAGCCGAGCCGCGGTGGATTCCCCGGGGGCCTGGCTCCTGCGTCTCGGTCGACGTCGGCCTGCGCCTGCTCCGCGGCTCCTGCGCCTGTGATGGCGCCGGCGACGGCGCCTGCACCCACCCATCCCAGCCATGCGAGCCCAGATACCGAGACGGGCGGCGGCGGGACAGACCCAGGCGCATCGCGAGGGCTCGACCTTCGCGCGGATTCCCCTCGCTGAGGTCCCCGGCGCTTCATGGCCCACGGGCCGGATGGCGATCGAAGGATCAATCGAGCCGTCAGGCCCCGTCCCGCCCGCGCGGTCGATCCATCAGGAGGCATGCACGCGATCGGCGCCGACGGCTCATGACTCACGAGCCCGAGGCCGCCGCGGCCGAAACACCCCGTCGCGCCTTCGCGCTTCTTGCATCCGGCGTCCTGCGAAGCGCCAGCGGTTGCCCCGCCATGGCGTCCGCGTGCATGGGGGGGCGCGGCCATGCGGCCTGGAAGGCAGGTGGGGGGAGTCTTGAGGGTGCCAGAGGCGCCAGCCGATGGGCTCACCCGTCCGTCGGGCGGAAGTCATCTAGCCGATGGAAACGCCCTCTGGTAAACAACAACTCAGGTGATCCATTGAGAGATCAGACCGTGTCTCAACATGGGTCTGGGTGGTAGTCGCCAGAGACCCGGAGACGTAAAGGCAGGAGATGGTCTGGCTCACATCAGGGAACCGAAGGCTTGGAAGTCCGGGGCGCCCATCATTCATCATGTCCATATCCGCTGAACAGGGGGTAGGAGGGGAGAGCGGCCGGCATGCAGCCCCTCGCCCCAGGCCGAGAAGGCCAGGAGCGCTTCCTGAATCACAGCACGTCGATACGTGAGCCGTGGCCCGCGGCTGCATGGCGGCTTTAAGGCGCCCCCCGGAAGCGCGCAGAAGGCGCCGTCAGGGCCGTCCGGGTCATCGCGGCATGCAGGGATCCGCAGCACGAGGCAGCGCCCGCTGATCACGCCGGCGATGCCGCAACGAGGGCTGACGGGGTCCACGTGTCGCCGCCAGGGCGAGCCATGGGCGAGGGCGCTGGTGCCCAGCCGATGCGGGCGAATGCCCCCCGAAGCGGCCGCGCACCCTGCTGGGGGCATGCCGGGGCCTACAAAAGCAGGCAGGCAGGATTGTGGCGGGAAAGCGGGAACATCATCGACCCCCCTGCGTGGCCCATACCGAGCGGTCGTCTCCCAAGGTCGACCGGCCAGCCGGCCATACTCGCAGGCTGCCGAGGGGTCGAGACCCCACCGCGTGCCCGGGGGCCTTCCCTTCGTGGCGCGGACGCGTGCCGCTTCCCCGTCGTGATGGCCCAGGCCTCACGGGGTTCGCAGGCGACTGTGAAACGCGTCGGTATCATGCGTTCGTGGGCCGTCTCGGAAGGCGCGCATGCCTCCGATCATCCCCTCATCGGGTCATCCGATCACGCGATCACCCAATCATCCCATCACCGGGCGGATGGAATCATCGACATGGTCGTCGTCATTCGCATGGGGACCCTCTCCTCCTCCTCCTCCTCCTTCGTCGCGGCGACGTATCCCCGCAGGGGTTCAGATTTGCCTGCAGCTGCTTCACGCCCGCCGCCCATAACAAAGCCGGTGCTGATGCGCGATAGAGGACGCGGATCGCTCGGGGCCGCCGCCACGGCCGTGGCCGCTCCCGAGGCCGACATTGGCCTCAGGGCTCACCGGTATGCTGGATGCGCCGAGTGCGGCCGCGCCACTCAGCGCGCTCGGCGCAGCAGGCCGCACCCAGGCCGCCGCCGCCGTAGGGAGAAAAGGGAAAGGCAGGGACCCGGGTGCAGGCGTCGGCCGCGAGCCGCATCGAGGAGGAGGAGCCCCGCCGCATGCCACGCGGTCCGCGAATGACGACGATGGCCGAGGACGACGGCAACACAGAGACAACGCGGGCGCGGTGGGCGCGGACGATGGCGACCGCGATGGCCCTGGCGACGGCGACGGCGACGGCGACGGCGACGGCGACGGCGACGGCCACGACGATGGCCGCCGGCCATCGCAGTGCGAGCGCCATCCGTGGGAAGCGCCTGCCGGGGGGGCGCGAAGCCGCCTCGTTTCGCTTGGCGCCGCTGGCCCGCAGCCCAGGACGATGCCATGCCGTGCCGTACAAGAGGAGACGTTGAGGGGACATGAGGCACCACCTTCCGGCCATCGTGAACGAAGCACCGCGTTGCCCGCGTCAACACGGGCGCCTGACGGGAAGCGCGCCGGCGACCTTCATCATCACGGGACGGCACCCTATCACCGACGAGTCCCGATTCGCTCGACGACCTCGTAGCGGTCCCTTTCCGAGCGTGATCGTCGCCTCGCGTTGACTGAGCACGCATCATCCTCGCCACGTCGAGCGGACTGCGGACGAGCGAACGCTGAACACTGAACACGAAACGCGGCCGCATCCGCGCCTAGCCTTCGGCCCTTCGGCGCCCACGACCCGACGCTTCGCCTTGACGTGTCACGCCGCGGCTTCGTTTCTCCCCGCGGAGGCCTTCCACGCCGGCGCTTGCACCCGCCCCCGTCGTGGCCCCCCGCCGCTTGCGCGCCCACGCCCCGTCCTGCTCCGAGGGTTGCTGGCCGCCGCCTGCCGTCGTCGCCATCCTTGGTCGCCGTTCTCAGTCGCATTGACGTGCCTGACGTGGGTCGCACGCGCTTTCGAGTTCAGACGCCGTCTGTCGATCGCTTTCGTCGGCTGAGGCTAAGGGCTGATCGATTCACCGCCCCGTCTTCTCGACTTCGGCTCTTGGCTCCCGGCTTCGTCGAGCGGCTGCTTGGTCGAGCTGCTGCCTCGCGTCGAGCTCCCGCTGCCTTTTGTAGAGCTGCTTCTCCTAGAGTTCTCGCTGCTGCTGCTGCTGCTGCTGGCGTCGTGCTTCTTTCCGTCGCCGCCGCTCCCGCATCCGATCCCTCCCAGCCTCCGGGGTCCTTTCCCGCACCTTCGTGTCGCCACCTCGCCCACCATGTCGCCACCGCCGCGCGTGCGCAAGATTGCGCTGCTCGGGAGCCGCGCTGTCGGCAAGTCCTCGCTCACCGTGCAGTACGTGGAGAACCACTTTGCCGAGAACTACTACCCGACGATTGAGAACACCTTCACCAAGATCACGCGCTTCCGCGGCGCCGACTACGCCACGGAGATCATCGACACCGCGGGCCAGGACGAGTACTCGATCCTCCACTCGAAGCACGCCATCGGCATCCACGGCTACGTCCTCGTCTACGCGATCACCTCGCGCGCCTCCTTCGAGATGACGCAGATCATCCGCGACAAGATCCTCAACTTCACCGGCCTCGACTGGGTCCCGGTCGTCCTGGTCGGCAACAAGTCCGACCTCGACGGCCAGCGCCAGGTCTCGCTCGAGGAGGGCCAGCGCATGGCCCGCGACTGGAACGCGGGCTTCCTCGAGGCCAGCGCCAAGGCCAACCACAACATCGGCCGCATCTTCGAAAGCCTGCTCGAGCGCATTGAGGGCGCCAACAACGCCAACGGCGGCCACGGCGGGCCGGGCGGGCCGGGCGCCGCCGCGTCCGACGACGCCGCCGCCGGTGCTGCCGCCGCGCCCGCCGCGGCCACGGGCACCGCCGCCAATAAGGGCGCCTGCACCATCCAATAAAACCCGCGCGGGGCTCCCCGCGACGCGTTCCCGTCCCTTTTTTTTTTTTCTTTCTCGTTCCGTTCTTCCTATATTTCTAGTTCCGTTCTTCGTATATTTTTGTTTAACGCGGTCGTCTATATAGGCCCATCCTGGCATCTCATGCTGTGCACCCATCTTCGATGGTACCCCCGAGGGGTCCCCCCACCGAGGCTGCAAGCATGTTGGTTCAGTGTCAGATGACTTTGCCGACCACGGACCGCCACCTGGTGGGCTCCGGGTGGCGGCACCGCGCTATCGGTCTGGCGGGTCAGGCCAGGCAGCGTCAGAGGTTCGACGCGGCATGGAGGTCGCGGTGCACCCACTTGCTGGGGGTGGCTTCATGGCCGGGGGCGGCTTCATACCATAGCAACCCTCGGACATCGATCCCCGGGATCGTGGGACGGCTCGTCCCGTGGCGACGGCGGCGGCGGCTCCGGTGACTCGGAGGTCCTGCGCACGATGCTGGAGCTGCATCAACCAGCTGGACGGGTTCGAGGCCACGCAGCGCATCAAGGTCACGATGGCCACCCACCGAATCGACATCCTCGACGAAGCGCTGCTGGGTCCCGGCCGTATCGACCGCAAGATCGAGTTCCCGCCGCCCAACGATGCCGCGCGCGCGGACATCCTGAAGCTCCCCTGTTTTTCTGGAGTGCACCCGACCCCGCTCCGCGATGCCTTGCGCGACCCCCTTCAGCGGCGCGACGAGGTCGAGGCGAATGAGGCGAATGAGGCGAAATGCGCTCCGTGGCCTCGGCGACGTGTGTTCGGCAAGCGGCAGAGCGCACGTGAGCCGACGAGCGAGCGAGCGAGCGGGCGAGCGAGCGAGCAAGCCAGCGAGCCAGCGAACGTGCACGTGCACGTGTGTGAATGGGGGTGAACAGGAAAGGGCCGCTCGTCGGCGGCTCAGCCACGCGCCGGCCGTCGACGCGCCGCGCTGCGGTTCCCGGCTCGGGCGCGGCCGGCCGGCGCGTCGCCGTGAAGGCCGCGGCGAGGGTCTTGTGGCCGCCGCCGCCGCCGCCGCCGCCGCCGCCGCCGCCGATCCGCCTCGGCCGCTGCATCGCTGCCGCACGTGCGCCGATCGCCGGCGACGCCTGCGCCAAGGCCGTGGTGCCCACGTGCGGTCCGCGCCGCGATGCGAAATGCGTGTCCGTTCCTGCTAACGCGCCGCGCCGCGATACACCACGACGCGACGCGACACGACGCGACGCGACACGACGCGACGCGACGCGACACGACGCCCTCGCGCGGTCGGCCGACGGCGCCTGTGATGGCCCCGTGACGGCCTCCCGCCTCGCTGCCGCCTCAGGACGCCTCACGACCTGCGAGGCTCGCCCCACCCACCCACCGCGGCGACATGAAAGCCGACGCCGCGCCGCCGCTGCCGCCGCTGCCGCTGCCGCCGCTGCCGCTGCCGCCGCGCCGCCGCGTCGGCTACCTGTTTTGCCCGGAGCTCGTGCAGGCGGCCAATCTGCTGCAGTCGAACCCGGGCCGCTCGTCGTACGTGCACTCGCTGGTCCACGCGTACGGCCTCGACCGCGCGCTCCACATCCTGCCCGCGATCCCGGCCTCCGACGCGCAGCTCCGGCAGTTCCACCGCGACGACTACGTCGCCTTTGTCACGACCGCCGAGTACCGCGAGGGCGCTGACGCCGAGCGGCTGGACGGCGCCCGTGGCGGCGGCGGCGGCGGCCGAAGCGGCGGCTCGGCGGCCCGCCCTGGTGCCACGGCCGGCGCGGGCTCCTACACGGCCGACGCCACCAAAGAACCCGTGCCGCCGCACGTCGACGCCGCCGCTGATGCCGCCGACGCGGGCAGCGATGCGGAGGCCGGCGACGCTGCCACGCCACCTCCCGCCGACGCCGACGCCGACGCCGACGCCGATGCGAACGGCGCGGCCGATGCCGACGGCACGACCGACGCCGAGACGCAGTATCGCCGTGATGTCGAGCGGTTCAACCTCTCGAACGACTGCCCGGTCTTCGCCGGCATGGAGGCGTATGTGCGATGGGTCGCGGGCTCGACCATCCTCGCGGCGCGGCACCTGCTGTACTCGGACTTCGACGTCGTCATCAACTGGGACGGCGGGCGGCACCACTCCAAGGCCGCCGAGGCGTCCGGGTTTTGCTACGTCAACGACATTGTGCTTGGCATCAACGAGCTGCTCACGCACCACGACCGCGTGTTGTACGTGGACCTCGACATCCACCACGGCGACGGCGTCGAGGCCGCGTACCGCCAGAGCGACCGCGTCATGACCGTCAGCTTCCACCGCTACGACGGGCAGTTCTTCCCCAAGACGGGCCACACCGCCGAGCACGGCGTCGGCCGCGGCGCCGGGTTCGCCCTCAACGTGCCGCTGCGCTCGGGGCTCCGCGGCGAGGCCCTTGTGCCCTTCTACACCACCGTCATGGACGAGGTGCTCGCGGCATTCCGCCCCGGCGCGATCGTGATCCAGTGCGGCGCCGACGGCATGGCCGGCGACCCGCTCGGCGGCAAGTGGAACCTCGACATGATCTCCTACACGAAGTGCGTGATGCACCTCGTCAACCAGAACCGGCCCGCGCTCGTGCTCGGCGGCGGCGGCTACAGCCGCACGATCTGCGCCCGCACATGGACCTTCCTCACCGCCGCGATCCTCGACGTCGCCCACGCGCTGAGCCCCGAGATCCCCCAGCACGCGCTCAGCGAGGAGTACCGCCCCGACGCGAACCGCCTCTGGGTCGAGGTCGGCACGACCCCGCGCGACCACAACGACGCGGCCTCGCTCGCCCACGTCGCCGCATGCTGCATCGCCACCCTCGAGACGACGCGCCGCCGCGTCGACGCCGCGATCGTCCGGCTCAGCGCCGCCCGCGCCGCCGCCGCGCAAGCCGCCCACGCGCCGGTACCGGCTCCGCCCTCCGCGCATGCGAGAGGGTCGCCGGCGCCAGAGAGGCCCATGCCCCGCGAGGCATCCGCGCCGGAGGACGCCGGCCGCGCGCTGCTCGGGCCCCCCTCGGCCCAGGGCGTGGGCACCCCGGACGACCCGATGATTATTCTGGACGACGAGGAAGACGAGATCGACGATACGGACGGCCGCTAGGCCAGCGTTCGCCACTCCCCCCCGCACGTTCCGTCATCGCCGCGCGTCCGGGGTGCGGATGCATCGGACCCAAACGCTTGCCATTCGATGATCAGAAACAGATCACTTTCCAATTAATTCATTACTGCTGGGCGTGGTGATCCTGGGCCCATATGATGCGAGGAACCGGTAGCCGGCGACACGCGGCGATGGCCGGCGAGAGGACGTCGCCCCTTAGGGGGTGTCCACGCCGACGGGGCCATACCACGGGCGGTTCCCCATGTCCGGCGGCGGCAGATGCGGCGCGATGCGCTGCAGCGTGCGGAACGGCGACCGCGGGTCCGTCACATGCGCGCTGCGCGGCACAAATGACGACCGCCGCTCGCTCAGAATCATCACCGTCTTGCTCGTCCGGGCCGCCTGCCCGCCCGGCAGCCGGAGCGACGCCTTCGCGGGCATCGTCTGCCGTGACTGATGCGTGGCGCCGCTGCGCACGCGCGACAGCGCCGACGACGGGCTCGGCGACAGGCTCGGCGCCGGTGGTGCGGTGGCGGACCCTGACGCGGTGGTGGATGCTGACGCGGAGGCGGTCTCTGGCGTACCCAGCGCCGCATCCGTCGTCGTCGTCGCCGCCGCCGCCGCCGCGGAAGGGCGGTCGCTGCCCGAAGCGGGCAGGTCCCGCTGCTGCGCGGCCGCCGCCGCCGCCGCCGCGCGGTCATCCGCCAGCTCGCGGGCCAGCGCGGCCGCGCGCGCCACGGCGCGCATCACGGCCTCGCTCTGCCGCAGGCGGACGCGCGACGACCCGCGCTCCGGAATGTGCAACGGCCGCTGCGTCGGCAGGGTGGCGGCAGCTACCGTCGCCGGCGCCGAGGTGGGCGGCGGCGGTAGCGAGGGCAGCGGCTTGATGAGGAGAGCGGACGGCGTCGCGGCGCCCGCGGCGTCCTTGTCGGCCAGCGAGCCGGCGGGCGCCCTCGGGTCCTGGGCGGCGCGGCCGCGCGACGCCCGCCAGGGGCGCAGCAGCAGCGGCGGCGGCGCGGCGGCGGCGGCGCGTGTCGCGGGCACTTCATCCGACGACGCCGCAGAGACCGCGGACAGCGACGACGAGAGCGACGACGACCACGACGCCGTGGACGACGCCGACCGCGCGGACAGCGCCGGTGAGGTCTCCATGGATCGCGCGGACGCCGCCAGCGGCGCGCTGCGCGGCCCCGGCGGCACGGGGACGGGGTCGGCGGCGGGCGGCAGCGTCGGTGGCGGCGGCGGCGCGGCGGGCGGCGTCCCGAGGAGGCTCGCGTCATACACATAGCGGCGCTCGTCGCAGACGGCCCGCCGGCGCCCGCTGTCGCTGCTGCTGTGCCGCCGCGCGACGCCCCCTGCCTCGCTCGGGGCCGGGCGCAGGCAGATCTCGATCGCGAAGGGGGCCGCGCTCGGCGCGCGGTCGAGCGCGGGCGCCGGCGCCGGCGCCGATGACCGGCCGTCCACGGTCCACGAGCGCCGCACGCGGTCCGGGCGGCGCGGCGGGGGCGCGGTGCCCGCGGACCGCGGCATCTGGGCGGCCGCCGCCGCCGCCGGCGCGTCGGTCGCGCGAAGCGTGGAGCGCCGCGGTTTGCGGGACTGCGGCGGGATCGGCGGGCCCGGGACGGCGATGGCGGCGGCCGCGGCGACGCGCGATGCCCTGCGGTCGGGCCACGCGGCGCTCGCGGCGACGCTCGCGACCGGCGCTCGTCGCGGCAGCGTGGCGGCCGCCGCGGGGGGCGGCGCCGTCGTGGCGGTGGCGGTGGCGACGTGCATGAGGCGCTTGCCGACGCGGAGGAGGGTCATGAAGGAGCGCGTCGATGCCGACGGCGCCGGCGTCGGCGTCGGCAGCGTCGACAGCGGCGCCGTCTTCGGCGCGGGCGGCGGGCTGGGCCGCAGCCAGGCGGGGAGCAGGCCCTGCGACAGGGATCGCTGGCGGTCGCGCCCGACGGGCCGGCGCTGCCCGCGGGGCGGGGCCTCGCTGCCGCCCGCGGCGGACCATGGGTCGGCCGCCCAGGGCTCGGCGGCGGCCGTCGCGGTCGACGCGGGCGCCGGCATCGTCGGCGTCAGGGGGCCACGCGCAGGCGTCATGTACGGGAGCCCGGGCGGTGGTGACGACGACGCCAGCGACGCGCCGGGCGCTGGAGCGGCTAACGGGGACGGCGGCGCCAGTGACGCCGTGCGGAGCCGCAGCGGCCGGTCGGCGGCGGCGGCGGCGGCGGCAGGGCGGCCGCCGCGGCGCGGCGGCGGCGGCGCATCGTCAATGGCGCCAGCGCTCACGGGGGCGTCCGCGGTCGGCCGGTCGTAGGGCGAAGGATCGACGATGGCATATGATTTCGACCGAATCGATCGATCGGGCAGCCGTCGCATGAGGCGGACCGCGTCGAGCCGGAGACGGGAATGGGAACAGAGAACCAGGCGGCGGCGCTCGCGCCTGCAGCGACTCGCCAGCGGCGACAAACAGGCGGTGGGATCGGCGGCAGCAGGCGGGTCTTGGGGAGAGATGCTGAACGAGCGGCCGGGATTCGGGATCGTTCGGGTATGCACGACGGAAGTGGAAAGACGTGCGGGGGGAAGGGCCGAGACTCACGTCGTCGGGGGGGACGGGGATGGTCTTGGTTGGGGGATGGTCTTGTCGCCGATGGCCCTCGATGCCTGCAGAGGATGGACGCGGACAAGGGGACGAGGGGCACGTCTGGCAATGGCGGCGAGGACCAGGGGAAGCGCCCATATCGCCGCGAGGCGCGGCGCCGACCCGCGCGCGAGTCCTCGACCCATATAGGGCACGCAGCAGCCGAGCGCATGTCGAGATGTCCCCTCGCCACGAGTCCGAATGGCACGTCCCGGCTCACGCCGGCCGCATCGTTCCTGCCACGCCGCCGGATGCCGGTCCCAGCGCCCGCCGCAGACGCCGTCGGCCACGCCGCGCCGCCGCGACCGCCCGCGACCGCCGCAACGATCGAGCGAGAACGTCCGAATCGAAGCAACGGAAGCAAGGAAGGGAGCGGTACGGCATGGCGATGCCCACGGCGCTCACTGAGCTAAAATAAAATATCAAATATCAAATATAAAAACAGTCACCGCCGTCGACGCCGTGGAACGTCATTTCGTGGACGGGCACCGCCGCCGTGCGCGCCGGTGCCGTGCCGCATCGCGCCGCCGACTCCGCACCGCGCCGGCCATGGCGCGGAAACCTGCCGCATGGAACGGTTTCGGGCTCCCCCTCTCGACCGTGCCGCACGCCGATCGGCGGCGGCGGATGGACCCCGGCGCTGGGCTCCCGGCGCTGGGCTCCCGGCGCTGGGCTCCCGGCTAAATTTGGGCGGAGTTTGGAGGGTGGCGGCCGGTCACCCACCGACTACGGCAGCCGCGTGGCTTGGGCGGATCGGCGAAGGCCCGCGGGGAAGGCCCTCCTTCCAGGCGGCGCGAGAGGCATCCACGCACCAACGCACCCGCGAGCCCCTCGCCACCGCCGACCGGACCCCGAAGGGCAGAGCACGCGATGGCGCCACGTGCAGCGTTCGCCTGGCCCGTGGCGAGTACCCCCGGAAACCACCAGGGTACTCTCGGACGCTCGTTGTCTCCTATGCCGAGGCATAGGACGGGCGTATCACGACGTGAGTGCCACGCAGAGGCACGGGTCATCAAGATGGGAACGCGAGCAACGGTTGACAAGTCCCGTGCGACGCCCGAGGACAGCATCGCCCCGGGGGGCCTCCAGGCAGGCCCCGTTCGATGCCCCTTTGTCGAGACAGACGCGTCGTCGGCACACGCGGTCCCATCCGACAGCCTCCGCTTCCGCCGTTGCTTCTCGGAGGAGGCATCTGCCTCCCATGCCCAATCGATCAAACCCAGCGATCACACACATCCGCGAAGGAACCCATCCGCGGGGCTCCTTGACGATGCTTCCATGGCCTCCTTCTCACGTAAACAGCAACAACAAAACATGAGCGCAGCTCTCCAAGTAGAACGCGACCCACATGACACCTCAGGTTGCAGCCAAAAATGGCCTCGATAGCTAAGCTCGTGAGCATGCCAGCCGGCACACAGAGATCAGAGTCGAACGCTCGAATCGGCGCCACAGCCATTCAAAAGGATCAATGCGAACAAGAGAACCATCCCGGAAAAGTGCAATGGCAGCGCAGCAACTCGAGCAAACCAGCGAAACAGCTGAAAAAAGGCTACACGCAAAAGAACGGGGGTTTCACCAAAACTTTGCCTCGACCGTGGATCGAACACGGGACCTTATGATCTTCAGTCACACGCTCTCCCAGCTGAGCTATCGAGGCAGGTT
>ML014261.1:28836-45342 GCA_003615045.1 Caulochytrium protostelioides | reverse complement strand
GCCCTTCAAAACGCGATTCAGTATAGAGCTCCGAGCATCATGGGCGCGGCGGATACCAGATCACGTCGGTTGAACCGCATGAGAACAGGAGGAGAGAGGGGTCGGGCGGCCAGAAGCCAGGGCGAGGTCTATTACGCGCTCGCGGCCGTGCCTTCGTCGGGCGCCGATATGTCGGTTGCGGCGGCCGCGGCCTCGGCCGTCGTCGAAGTCGCCGCCGCATCGGTGCCGGTCCCCGCGTCATCGGCCGGCGTCGCCGTCGCCTCGGCGAGATCCACGGCGGCGCCGGTGGCGTCGGCGCCTGCCGCGGCGGTCGCCGCGGCGTCAGCTGCGGTGGCGGTGGCGGTCGAGCCAGACGCGGATTTGGCCACACAGCGCGTGGCGACGGGCACGGGCGCCGCGGCCACCGGATGCATGGCCAGCATGCCCAGTACGGCCATGGCGATGGCCATCACCAGCGCAAAGGTCCGCATGAGAAATAAAACAGTTACATGTCGGCGGTGGAACAAGAGACGACCAATGCGATCAGTAGGACAAGCGATGCGGTGCTGATGAGGACCACGTAGACGTTGATCACGCGCAGGACGGAAGACTCTTTTGGAAAGACGCGACGCACCCTTATGCGTCTTCAAAACGAATGATCAGGACATCCATCATCATGCATGACAATAATCTGGTAAGCAGAGGGATGTCAGTGATTTTTGGTGAGCGACGGCAGTGACCTTGGTGAGCTTGTCAGTAGGTGATACCTTGTCGGATGCTAGTCCTAGGGGGATCGCCGCCCTTTCAGGGTGCAGCTGAGACGCCGCAATCCGAAGCGGGCGATGTGTGGCGCTGAAGGCGCGCCGCTCACGCTGCGAAGGGCGGCCGTGAAGATGGAGGGGGGTCGGCGGCGGCGGCGGCGGCGGCGGCGTAACAAGGCCGTCCCCGTCAAGCGGGGTGCGCACCCGCTGTGCAGCACGAAATACACTCCGCCCTCCGTAAACGCCGCCGCCTGAGCTCATCCCTCCGCTTACGCGTCGCCACGTGGGCTTGTAAACGCTGTCGTTCATCTTTGGAATTCGCAGGCCGTCGTCTCGATGCGAGTATGGTGATGCGGAATCGACATCCCTCGGTATCCTGATCGCGATCGCTTCGCCATCATCCCGTGATCCGACAAACAGTTCGACCACAACGTGACTTTGACCCGCTCACCTTGGGTGCCCACCGCTGTGTCTCGTGGCCTAGTGACGCGTTCCATGGGGTCTCTCGTCTCAACGATCGACCAAAAGGCGACGCTACGCCGGTGGCGCGCCCAGTTTCAACCTTCACCTGCACGAACCTCTGCGTATCGCGTGTGGCGGCTCTTGGTCGGCACCAACCAAGCGCCATCGCTACATGATGATACCGCGTCTGTCTGACACCGCTGCCGCATCCTCTTCCGCGGCATCCTGATACGCACGGCTGCGACATACCTGGCCGCTTGAAGACGATCGCACGAGCTAGGTAGCCAGGTAGCCGAATTGCCGAGTAGCCGGATAGCCAGCTGCCGCATCTTCCTTAACCGGTCAGCGCAGCAGGCTGTGCCGCTGACGGCCGTTCGTGGGATCTACTCTGAGCCGGCTGCTGCCGCCCGCCGTGGCCACCGCTTGGCGTGACGCGCCGCTAGCCGGCAGTACGGCGGCGCCGCGGCCGCCACCCCTCCTGACCATCGTCGAACCCTGATTGCGACCGCCCTGCTTGCCCGCCATGGATCCATACACGACCCATGACGCGGGTCTCGGCAGCGCTACCACCACACCGACGGGATCCGGGCCCGATGCTAGCCTGGGGGGCGGCGTCGGAATGAGTAGCCATACCATCGGAATGATGGGCGGCGGCGGCGGCGGCGGCGGGCATCGCAACGGCGGCGGCGGCAGTAGCGGCTATAGCGGTGGTGGGCATGTCGGTCACGGTGGCATGGCCCCCGCGGACTTGGCACGGCCACCTGCCATGCGGTATCATTGCCAAGGCGCGCTGAACGCTCTCGCGCTGTCTCCCAACAAGCGGCATCTCATCGTGGTTGGCCGCGATATCATGAAAGTGCTCGATGTTTCTGACCCGCACCATTTCATCGAGACGGCGGAACTTCGCCCGCAGCTGATGGGCACGTCCGCAGTCCACCCGCCGAGCGGCGGTCACTTCCACCACCCAACGATCCTGAGCTACACCAGCAACGACGTTAAGTGGAGCAAGGCGCGGCCGGATCGCGTGGCGACCGCCGCGGCCAACGGGACCCTGACGATCTGGCAGCTGGACCGCGGGCTGCGGGTCGACCGCACGATCACGGAGCACCTGCGCGCCATCAATCGCCTGGCGTTCTACCCGGCCGACGGGAACCTGATCCTGACCGCGTCCCAAGACGGCTTCGTCCATCTCGCCGACTTGCGGACGCGCCAGGCGCAAATCCGGAGGTTCGACTGCAAAGCCGAGAGCGTGCGCGACGTCCAGTTTCACCCGACTGAACCGGGCTTCGCGGCGGTGTTCGAGAACGGGACGCTGCAGAAATGGGATCTCCGCGCGCCACAGACGCATGAGCGCAAGTGGAGCGCGCACAACGGCCTCGCGCTCTCGGTGGAGTGGTATATGGACGGCCGTATCGTCGCCACGGGCGGCCGCGATCGCCAGATTAAAATCTGGGACACGCGCTCGGAGAACCGCAAGGCCCTGCTCAGTGTTCAGACGATTGCCCCCATCGCCCGCGTCCAGTGGCGGCCCGCGGGCGGGGGCGGCGCTGGCGGCACGGGCGGCGTCAACGGCCAGGGCATGCAGCTTCACACCGCCTGCTGCGCCCTCAGTATGGGCCACCCGATCCATGTCTGGGACCTCAATCGTACCTATGTGCCCCACCGCTTGCTCGACCAGCACACCAACGTCACCACCGGGATCGCATGGCAGGACGCCGACACCCTGTTTTCGTGCAGCAAAGACAAGACTGTCGTCCGGCATACGGTGCGCTCGGCGCACAACCCGCTCTCGGTCCTGACGCAGTCGGCCGTCGCGTGGAACGTCTATGGCGACATGGCGTTTGCGCTCGAAACGCCCGA
Source organism: Caulochytrium protostelioides (assembly GCA_003615045.1). NCBI lineage: Eukaryota > Fungi > Chytridiomycota > Caulochytriomycetes > Caulochytriales > Caulochytriaceae > Caulochytrium > Caulochytrium protostelioides. The sequence goes on along the minus strand of ML014261.1, from coordinate 42,280 downwards.
CGCACGGACGGCCGTCTACAAGGGTGACGCCGCAAGCGCCGCCGCTGCTGCCGCCACGGCCGCTGCCGCCGCCGCTGCGGCGGCGGCAGCCGCGGCTGCGGTCCCGCCCCACCATGCCAACACGCTGCCCGCCATGGTGCTGCAGCGCCCGACGCCGAGCCACCACGCCTCATCGGCGCTTCTCCTTAAACGGGCGACGCCCTCGATCTCGGCCCTCCAGGCCGCCATGAGCAGCGGCGCCGGCGGGTCCCGCGGCTTCCGCGGCCAAGCGGCCGCTGGCGTCACCCGCGGCAAGCCGCCGCTCATGGGCTACGATGCGGACAGCGCCTCCGAAGGACCTGCCGCAGAAGGTGGGATTGTCTACCCGACACCTAATCCGTTTATGAGCTCAGTGGTAGGTGGGTCGGCCGCGGGAGGCTCTGGCGGCAGCGGTGGCGGCAGCGGCGGTAGCAGCGGTGGCGGCGCGACGGGATCGAGTATCACGGCCGCCGGTATTGTCAATATCAACACGGGTTTTGCGTCGACCTCCGGCAGCAACACCTCCATCAACTCGCTCGGCAGCCCCGGCAATGGCGGGCACGGCGGTGCCAGCAGCAGCTTAACGCCGACGAGCATGACGGCTGGCAGCGGCGGCGGCGGCGGCAGTAGCGTCGGTCGCGACGGCACGAGCAGCAGCGCGACCCTCACGGCTGGCAGCAGGCCCCCCGGTGCCCACACCCTCACGCCGCCGAGTATAAGCACTATGACGCCGGGCGGAACCCAGCAACCAGCGCCGCCCGCTCCACAACAGCCCTCGCCCTTGCAGTTCCATGCGCAGCCAGGGCCCGGCGCGGGCAATGGACCGCCCGCTGGCGTGTACAGCCATGCGCACCCGTTGACCGGGTATGCCACGGCGGCGATTTCCGCCGCGACAAACGGCAGCGTCGTCAGCGGCGGCTGCGCGAGCCAAGTCGGCAGCGGCGGCGCTGGCGCCGGCGCCATCGGTCCTGGATCCGTTGGCCCCGGTGCCGCCGGCTACCGCGGCTCCGGCCGCTATAGTCCCAGTTATGCGGCGGCGGCGGCGGCAGCTTCTGCCGCGGCGGCCTTCGATGTGAGTGGGATTGTGGTGCGGCAGACGTGCGGGATGCTGACTGATGCGACGTTCGACTACGAAGCCGTCGTCTACCTCGTTGAGCGGTACCGTCTTGCTGGGGAGACGCCGATGGCGGCGCTCGAGAGCTGCCGGCACAACGCACTCATGGCGGCCCGGATGAGTCTACATGTCACGGCGCATACGTGGCGCGTGCTGGAGCTCGTGATCGCCTTGCATGCATGGCATGCCTGGGGCGCCGAGAAAGCCCATGCGGATGTCGAGCCGCCGCCTGGGGCGGCTGGTGAGGACGAGATGCGGCAGCTGGTCGCATACCTTGGCCCGCTGCTGGCCGCCTTGCCTGGACAGAAACCGCCTGCTTCGACGGCCTCGTCGCCGGCGGCTCCGTTGGTTCCGCTGGTCGTCGACGGGCCTCGGAGCCGTGCCGGCATGCCGGCTTCCGCGTCCTCGTCATATGACACGGCCATGTCGTCGCCGTCGCCGCCCGCATCGGCATCGTCGTCGGCATCTCCGGCCGGGGCGCTGGCGGCGGCGGGTCCGCCGCCTGTGCTGCCTTTTGATATGTGGGCCCAGGTCGCCGCGATGTTAGAGTATTACGGCGAAGAAGGCGATGTCCAGATGTGCGTGACTGTCTATTCGGTGCTCGGCTTTGCCCACGCCCCGCTCGCGGTCCCGCCGGATCTGGTCACGCGCTGGGCCGAGGCCTATGTCGCCCTGCTCAGCCAGCTGCGTCTGTTCGTCCATGCGGCGCAGCTGCGGCGGACCTTGCTTCCCGAGGAAGCGGCGCTCGAGCGGACAACATACCACGTGCTGTGCGGGCACTGCGGGCACGGGAATGTGAGCGCCGGCGCCGCGTGCGAACAGTGCGGCGCATATGCACAATGCGACGCTTGCCACCGGCCTTTGCGCGGGGCCATGGCCTGGTGCAGTGGCTGTGGGCACGGTGGGCATCTCGCCTGTCTCCACGCCTGGATCCGTGAGGAGAACCAGTGCATCACTGGCTGTGGCCACCATTGCCGTCTGTAATATGAACGAGATGCCTCTATCCTTGGGACGGTGCTTATTAGCAACGGGACGGCACCTCGCCACGTGGTGGCGAGGTGCCGTCTAGCATCCTAGATTGCAGTCGTCCCTGCGGATGCCGTGGACGCTTCATATCGACCTCGAATGAAGTACTCCTACTTTTGGAGTTTCGTACTTTCAGCCTTCCCATAGCATCCACCGATCTCAGCTGCGTGATGGACAGCGGTATCCCTCGTCATGGCCGCCCCCCACGAGAGACCAGCACCAGCACCAGCACCCGAGATCATAAGCCATATCGCTGGTAGTCGGTGAGGTCATCTCGGTGGCTCCCGTCGAAGCACCCCTCGCTTTGAGGCTGCATGGGACGCGTGGAACCCAGCTCGGAGCGAATTTGTCATGCTGTGCTCTGGCGCTGACGAGCCGCGCAGATGCCTTCGGGCAGTGCCACAGATGTGGCGAAGCTAGGCCGTCGGGACCGCTCACGCCCAGGGGCCGCCGTGTCCCTACTGCCTTACCGCCCCTGAGCGGGCGCTGCGGCTGACCGCATGCCTGACCGCCGTCCCGGGCCTTGCCGCGTCTCGTCACACTGGGCGGCGGGTGGCGCTGCCTCGTGCCATCGGCAGGATGCCGTGTTTGCCGCCATGGGACAGAGGCCTGGGCAACTCGCCGCCCTGAAGATGCGGGGATCCGATGCAGCTTGCAGGATACTGCCAGCGGGATCACTTGCCAGAAGCAGGTGGACGTCTCGATGCAATGTCAGCGTGTCGCGGTTAGCCTTTCGGAAGGACCCGTCACAAGGCCGATCGACAATTTCTTCTGGCTCTTGCCCCGACCTCTGACACCCTAACGAACACGAGGAAGTTTCTAAGCTTTCATTAGAGTATTTTGATTCAATACATATACAGTTTTGCCGCTGCTCCGCTCTGTTGTATCCTGTTCCTCCATATATTGTTTTTCTTTTCATGATCAACCGCAGCCGCGACGATCGTCCTTTGGCCCTGAGTCTCCACGCATCCTGTCGGCCGTTTTGCTATGATGTTGCCACGGCGTGCTCTGCAGCATGCCGCCCGACCGGCCGCCGTTGCGGCCGATCGGGCTTTCTGCCGCCTCCTCGCATGGTGCCTCGTGACCGGCGCAATAAGCCTCCTGGCGGGTCCGCTCGCGGTCACGGCTGACCCGCTGCCGCAGGCGCCGACAGCGACGTCAGCAACCGCGACGCCGACCAGCACGTCTGCCGTGCCATCGCCGACGGTGCCGCCCACCAGCACGGCCGTTAGCGATGCGCCAGCTTCGCGGACCTCTTCCGCCTCAGCGACGGCGACACCGTCCAACGGCTCGAACAGCAACAACAACAACAACAACAACAACAACAACAATCCGAGCTACTCCAGCTTCATTAATACCTCGGGCGCCGTCGTCTTCTGGGTCATCGTGGTCGCGCTGTTGCTGTGCGCCTGCGCCACCCGCTTCCACATCATCCGTCGCCGCCGCCGCTTCCTGCAAAGCGCGCGCGCCGCCACCGACGCTAACGGGCCGCCGATTTCGCGGCCGGAACGGATGCGCCACGCCGCGCTGGAGTTCATGGGTCTGCCCGCCACGTATCCGACGGAGATAGAGAATGGCCGTTCGAACCGCGTCCAGATGGACCAGCTCCCAGCGCGGACCCAGCGCGCCGGCGGCGCGGCCACCGGCGCCGCGTCGGAGCGCGGCGGCCCCTGCCGCGCTTCGCTGGATGAAGGCCTCCCGCCGTACTCGCCGCCGGACCCCAACGACCTCTGCCCGCCCCTCGACGGCGCCGACCTCAGCGTCGGCGCGGTGCCCGGATTCCATGCGCCCCACGCGCCGAGCGCCAACGCCTGCCCGAGCCCGAGCACCGCAATCGTCAACCGCCACTTTGCCGAAGCCTTCCGGGAGGTGCAGGCCGCCGAGGCCGGCCACGTGGGCCCCACAACCACTGCCGCCGCCGCCGCCACCGGCGGCGTCCACTTCACCACGCTCGGTCCCCGGGACGCCGGCTCGCCGACGGGGCCGTCGGCCGCGGGCGCGCCAGCGTCCCGCCCGGCGATGGCCTATGGCGTGGAGCTGAACGACGAGACCACGCCGCCGCCGCCCTTCCCGGACACCGCCTCCGTCGAGTACTTGGCCGCGGTGCCGTCGGCGCCGTTGGCGTCGACGTCCTCGCTGACGCCGGCGTCGGCGGGCGCGGACGTTGCGCAAGCCGCCACCGGCGCGGCGGGCACGCGGCCCTAACGGTCTTCAGCAACGATGTGAATGCTGGATCGAGGGATCGACCCGTGGTCATGGTCGTGGCCATGGGGTGCAGGGTGGCCTTTCGGCAGCCCCAATCATTGCTGCTTGTATATAACTTACTCTCGTCTTATTTGGATAATTATTGGCATTATTTATGCTCCCTCGGGCCGCCTGCAACGACCGAATTAGGCGGACGGCGTCGACGCCGACGCCTCCGACGATGTCGAAGCATCAGAGGTCTTGGCCGTCGTGCCTTCCATCATCTTCTGACGCGTATTGCGGATGTTCTGCTCGGCGCGCTCGATGCCGCAGGACTTGGCGGCCTCGAACTCGACAATGGCGGCATCGAGACGGCCCAGGCGGTCGAGGATACAGCCGTAGTTGAAGCGGGTTTCGCCGTCCTCGGCGCCCTCCGGCAGGGCGACAGCGCGGCCGAGCAGCACGGCGGCATGCTCGAAATCGCCCATCTTGACGGCGGCGATGTTCGCCAAGTTCACCAGCACGTCCGCTTGCGAGGGGTCCAGCGCCGCCGAGGCCTCCCACGCGGGCACGGCCTCCTCCCACCGCCCGAGCACGAGCAGGGCATTGCCCAAGTTGTAGTGGGCGTTCGCCGCAAGCGCCGCGGCGCCGGGCGACGACAGCTCGTCGGCGGAAGCCGTTGCGGCCGCCGCGACGGCGTGCTCGTAAGCCGTCAGCGCCGCAGCGTAGTCACCGTTCGCGATGGCCGTGTTGCCGGTCGCCAGGTGGCGCTCGACGGTGGCGATCGCGGAGGCGCGGGTGGCCGGGTCCAGCGTCGCGTACGGCGCCTTGCCCGAGAAGGCAGCGTGGCGCGGTCGCAGGCCGCCGGCGATCGCCCGGTGGGCCGCGCCGTGACGCGGCAGCAGGCAGGCGCGGCCGACCGCCGCGGCCGTCGAGGCGCGGCACGCCGCCGCGGCGCGGCACAGCAGCGCGGGCAGACGCGTCGACATGGCGAGTCAGTCGGGAGTGGGCGCGGACGGGCTGTCGAAAGCGAGCGCGGGACGACGGAAGGCGGGCAATGTCGGTCGGCGATGAGGCGGGATCGTGACCGTCGGCCGTCGCTGATGCCTGACCACCCCCAAACGGCCTTACACGACCGCATACGAGCGGGACATCAGGAAGGCTGGCTGTGACCGCCGTGCAGCGCCCACGACATAGCCAGGAACAGCGCGGCCGTTGAAGTCCTTCCGACACGTGGCAGGGGCTGGACCACGGCCGCCGGCGGGCCCTGCCCGTGGCTGCCGCTGTGCGAGGCGCCCGCCGCGCCCCGCGCCGGCCTGGCAACTCCGCCGCCACCGCCGCGTCCAAGCCACACCCTACCCAGCGGGCGGGTCGACGAGCCCGGCGACCCCTTCGCCATCATCACCGCGATCAGAGTCCCATCCGGCGTGCTGCGGAGCGCGTGGTGCGCGACTGGCGCTGCCGCTGCGCATGGTTGACCGGCGACGGCGGCGACGGCGGCGGCCGCGGCGCGGGCGGCGGCGGCGGGCCGCCGGGCGGGTTGACCGGCGTCTGCATGGCGGCGTCGGCGTCGGCGCCGCCGCCGGCGGCGCTGGCGGAGGGCATAACCGCTGCGGCGGGCGTCGCTTGGGCCGCGTCGCCTGCTCGTCCCGCCGTATGATGCGGCGAGGTGGTGGCAGTGGCGGTGGCGGCGGCAGCGATCACGGACGGGTCGCCGACCAGGGCGCGCTCACGCCGCAGGGCCTCCTGCAGGGCGCGCGCGGCGGCGATATCGGCGTCATGCGCCGTGAATAGGAGCTTGGTCGGCGGGCGATGCAGCATCCTGACGGTTCGACGTGGATGCAGCGATCGGGGTCATGCGGCGGTGATCGGTGATCCAATGGCAGACGAAGCGAACACTTGGAGCCTGAACATTTATAGTTCAAGCGCTTCCGATCGCCATGCTGATAGGCTGCACCAAGAAAGAGAGGGGTCCATCCATCAGCCATCCAGCCGTGCCCATAGCCGTCTTGACGAGACCGTCCGTCAACAAGCGATGAGTTGCTGGGCATGGTCCGCTCGGCCTCGCACCCATCACAGACGGCCGCTGCAAGTTGGAATGACGAAGTGAGGGAAGGCGATCCAGCGCTCTCTCTGCAGTCTCAATCCTGCGCGCAGCGCCGTTGGGGTGTGGATTGCGGCTTGGCGTAAGGGGGGGCTCTGCAACGGCCCCGACGGCACATCCCTGCACACCCGGCGGGAAGGTTCGTAGACAACGAGCAGGCAACGAACCAGCGTTTCTCATCATGTCACCCTCATACTGATGCCGCGAGTCGTGAATAGTATAATGAATGAAGTGAAACGTGAGAATGAATTAGCAGTCCAGCCTGCGATGGGGCAGAACCATAACCGAATACATGCGTATACAGCGATCAAGCGAGACCGTCGAGGTCGTCGGCCCAATTACTCGGCGCGGCCTGCAGCACCAGCGACAGATCCACGTTCGACGCCTTGAACTGCGGCGATTTCGGGCTGGACCGTGCCGACGAGGCCTGGCCGCGGCGCGGCGAGGCGGCGCGGCGGCTCGTGTCACCCGAACGGCTCTGACGAGACCGGCGGCCCTGACCGGCACTCGTGCTGTTGGCGCTGTTGTTGTTGTTGTTGTTGCTGGAATTCACGCTCCCAGCGCCGGCGCTGCCGCCGCGAGCGCCGCCTGGCTCGCGCGAACGCGGCGGCGGCGGCGGCGGCGAGGAACTGCGCGGTCGCCCCCCCTGGCCCGACCGCCCGCTGCCGGAACGGCCATGCGACGACCCCGAAGCGGCCGCTTGGCCGCGCCCATGGCTCGCGGGTGCGCCGCGCGGCGAGGCAGCGGCCGCGGCGACGGCGGCGGCCAAGGCGGCGGCCTTGTTCTTTGGCGCGTGGATGCTGTCGTCGGCGCCGAGCTTCTTCTTAGGATCGGTCCGGATCGTGATCGAGATGGAGCCGTCGTCCGTGATATCGATGCGGCGCGCGGGCTGAGCGGCGGCGGCGGCGGCGGTGGCGGCGGCGGCGGCGGCGGCGGCGGCCGGCGCCGAAGACGGTGTCGGCTTAGGTCCGAGACGGGAGAGGGCCGAGCCGCGGCCAGGCGCCGATGCGGGCGCGGGCGCTGAATCCGTGGTGCTGTGGGCCGAGGACAGATCGGTGGGAGCAGCGGCGGGATCGGCCGGCGGCACGCGCGGGCCCAGCCGGTCGAGCGGCGAGCGTTTCTTGCCGCGGGAACCGTGGCCGCCGGCCGCCTGCGGCGTGCTGCGTCGCGAGGGCGACGGCGAGGAGACGCTGGAAGCGGCCATTGTCGGCGGCGACGGCGAGCGCGTGGGCGTGACGGCGGTCGGCAGCGAGGCGGCGGTCGCCGGGCCCGTCACGGCGGCGTCATCGGCGCCGCCCGGCTGACGGCTTTTGGCTTTGTCTTTGCCGCCGCCGCGGCCGCCACGGCGGGATTTCGGTTTGGGCGAGGACGTCCCGGACCAGTCAAACAGTAGCGGTTTCGCGGGCGCAACGGCTTTGTCGGTGGCTGGGACCTCCCACGCGTGGACCACAGCGGCCGGCGATGGGCTGGCCATGGCGGCACAGCCGTGGCGGCGGACGCGCGGCAGTGGATGAGCGGAACAACGAGACCGCAGGCAGGTACGAGACCAGACAGTCACTTCAAAGAAGAGAAGATCAAATGGAGATGAGCCGCACAGGCGGATCAGAATGGGATGGCAAGTCCTCGAGGGATACGAGGATTTTTGTGGTCTGACGTTGAAGCGCTTTTGGCAGCGACAATGTGGATCCCCACAGCGCTCACGCTGATGGCTAAGCGCCAACGGTCAACCTAACCTGCGATATCTGTATGATGCAAGTAAAACGAAAACGACAGACGAGGTGGTGGATCGCACGTGGTCGTGGCGCAGAGATTCGGATGTCTTTGAGCAGGATATGGCCGCAGCTGAAGCTGCGGCGGTTGGGCCGGCCGGGTGTGGGTGAGTCAAGGAAGGAAAAGCGGGGGTTGGTCGACGGGGCGCTGTGGCGCCCGGGGGCTTCCTCGCCTCTTCCTCGCCTCGGTGGGAGGCGGCCAGCGGCGGCGAGAGCACGTCGTACAAGATGATCGCCCGTGAGGGGGGCGCGTGCCATTATTTGATGCGAAGCCAATAGGCCGAGAACGTCTGCTTGATATCAGGGACGCATGACTGGTCGTACATCATCCACCAGAGGATCGCTATGGATGCTGTCACGCTATGATAAGGTGGTGAACCGCGATCTCATACCCGAGTTGAACATCTGACGCTGTCTGACCGTACCCGACAGACCAGCAGCGCTCTGCCACAACCCCCGGCAAGCGCCGCTGCAGCCCAGGGTCGGCAAGCGCCGCTGCAGCCCAGGGTCGGCAAGCTCATCCGGAGATGAACCGAATGCACTACTGCCTCGGTGGGCCATCCCTGGGGGGCACCATGGAGGGGACGGCGTGCGCATTAGGTCGTCTCAAGGGCGGGCCTAGATATATATATATATATATATATGCACGTACGCTCATTAAAAAATATGAAATATAAAATATAAAGGATGTCGCTCATTACCCGTACCAAAGCAGTGATCATTCTGGCGATCACCACCCCCCTTGAACCGGCGACGAAAGCCCTCACACCCAGGAGCTGAGCCACGCGTCACAGCGCCCCGTGTGGCTCAGCCACTCGAGCGGAGTTACGACGCCCGCCAAGCGAGCGGCGGCGAGCGTCGGCGGATCCTTGGCTCGAACGCTAAACACAGGTCAGGGTCGCTTCCCATTGGCCGACTGCCAATCATCGCGGTGCGGCTTGTCATCACGGCGGCGCTGAACGGCTGAGATTTCCTTCGTATACGTGTGTCCGTCACAAGCGACCTGTTTGGCTAAGCGGTTGCACCATGACGGATCCACAAACGGTTGCGCAAGACATCAAATTCTGGTGTTCACTCCATCCTGCATGCCCCGCTGTCTCGTGGTCTCTTATACCTACACACAGTTCTTGATCCTTGAAAAACACGAGTGCTATACCAACATTCAGGACGTGATCCAACCCCATCATCTACTAGAGGACAGCTCAACCATACCCCAGCTCTCCGCTGTTCCATCCGAGCAAATAGTACAGCAAAATGGCCTGCCCGACAGCCGAGTTGCGGAGCGAGATCGCCGCGCTACTCGACCAAGCGTCAACTGACTCGATCGAAGGCCTCGTCGCGCTGCTCGCCAAGGCCGCGCGGTATATGCCGCTCCCGCCGGCGCTCACCAAGCTGCTGCGCGAACTATCGGAGAAAAGGTCTGATGTTGCAGCCAACGACTCCGAGGAGGCTGACGAGAAGTCTTCCGAACAAAACCGTCAAGCAGCTCTGAAGATGACCCAGACCTGGATGCCGCTCGTGCTGGAGCAGCTTGCTTATTTGCGGGATACGCCGGATGCCCTTCACACGATCGCGCTGCGCGCCGCCTCTTCTTCCACGCCACAACCCTCGTCTTCCCCATCAGCCCCCGGAGTAACACCAGCTTCCGCATCGGCATCATCACCAGCACCGGAGACATCGGCATCGACATCTGCTGTCTCGACGCGCGCACCGCAACGCGACGACGACAAATCGCCATGGACGTATACACCGCAGCCCGAGCCGTATAGCGCGTGGTTCATGGACCAGCTGACGACCCACTTCCCGGACCAGTTGCAGGCTCTGTACGAGGACGTCGTCGGCAACAAGACTGAAATGGCCGCCTTGATCGCGGGTCTCCAGAACCTAAGCCGCGCCTTCCCGGATAGCGACGCATTCCAGATCATTTAGTCATCGTATTTTAGTTTCTATAGCGCGCCAGATCATGTTTCTTGAGCTACGTCAAACGTTTCTGGTTCTGAACGGATTCGCATTGGTAAGCACTGAGCTCCGCCGCATTAAAAGAAATGAACTTTCCCGAGAGACCATGAATCGCATCCGACGGTGCAAGAGCCACGTTCGCAAAGACGGCGGCAGGCACCTCCGGCGACAGGAGCTGGTCGTTCTCGTGGAACGCTGTAAACTTGGCATACTCTTCCGGCTTCATGGCTCCTGCCGCCGTCTCACGGATCACCGTTTGCATGTCTGTACGCACCACACCCGGACGCACTGAGAGCAGCGTGACTGCATCTTCCTCGGCCGCGGCGCACTCAATAATCATGTTGGCGGCCGCCTTGGAGGTGCAGTAGGCGCCCCATCCGGCGTAGCCGTGGGCAGCGGCACCACTTGAGTTGTACACGAAGGTGCCGCGGCTCGTACGCAGCGCCGGCAGCGTCGCCTGCAGCAAGTGCAGCACCGACATCGTGTTGATCGTCATCGCGCGCTCCCACTGCACTGCGTCGACGGTCGCCACACGCGACAGCGGCTCGAGCACGCCCGCATTGTGGATCACGGCGTCGAGCTGGCCGTTGTGCGTCTTGACGGCGGCATCGACGGCGGCGCGGGCGGCGGTCGCGCCCTGGGCGAGATCAGCCGCGACATAGGTGAAACGCGCTGCGGCGCCCGGCGTCGGCGGTTCGCACGTGGCGCTGCGTGAGACGCCGACCACGTGCACGTGCTCGTGCGACAGCAGCTGCTTCAGGATCCCGGCGCCGATCCCGCGGGTGCACCCGGTGAGCAGTACGACTTTCTTGGCAGTGGTCATGGCGGTGATAAGTATAGAAAAGGAGTGATTAATAGAATAGTTGGGTGGAGAAAAAGAATGACGCGATGGTGGGGAGCAAGGACAGGAGCGTACTGCGTAGGAAGTGTGTTCGCGAATGCATGCCCGAGGGGTGAATGAGGGAGAAGAGAAGCGTCGCAAGATCTGCTAGAATTGGTATCGCATTTATACGCGAACATATTCATTAGTGGGATGTGTTGGCCAGCACACATATGTCAGCGCACATGTGTCAGCATATGTCAGCCAGTATACGCCGCCAGTCTATGCGTTGTATCGGGGCCTTCGTCTCCGCGGGTCTCCACGGGTCCGACGTCGATTAGGGGCGACGTGTTGCCCCCTGTATTTTCTTATAGCTGATGAGAAATCCACGGAAGGCGACGCGAAAGTCTCAATTACCTGCGCCACACCCGAGTCGCTTTTCGGACCTGACGCCGCCCTGAGAGATCTGATCTCCAGGGGTGTACTCGTCGATGATGACGAACCAGATCGTTACCAGTAATGACGAGCAACAATTCTGCTCGCGTGAGTCCCAGGGGTGCGGTCATGCCCCTCTGTATCTGCGCTTCAGCGTAAGCTTTAACACGATAGTGACGGCCGGAGCGAGGATAATGCGATGCGGGAGTGATGCCCCCCGTTGCTGAACCCATACGGGGGCATGATACACCTCGCGCGCGCAGTTTTTTCAGTGAGACTTTTACTCGTCACCTTTGAGCCACGATACAAACGTCTTGTGATCGGAGGCACGGTACTTGACTGACAGAAACAAAGCAGAAACTTATATTCATGGCTATCCAGTTATCATTACTCGTAATTCATACTAGTCTATATATTAGCCAAGCTTCATGATCAATAGAGGTTTTTGTATCACGTTAAACGTACCATTTTGAATCTTTTATGTTTTTCATCTGAATGCTTGAGATATTTCATCCAGGCCGTTAGTCACGTTATGCTTGCGAATTTCTATCTGGATTCCTAAATGGATTTGAACATATGATGTCATTGTTGCCTACAGATAAGTATGGCAGCATCAGTTTTCTGGCTTTCCTGAGCAGCAGATACCATTTTTTGTTTTGATTCACAGCAGCAGCTTACCGCTTTCCTCGTTGAACTCGATATATATCTTATTTTCTGGTCCGGGTGCCTTTGGCTCGTTAACTTTTTTCCTTTATATAGACAGCCGTCCATATTGTTTTTCGCTGCGGTCGTCATGCTGTATCTTTCAGCGAGGCTCTGCTACGACGTTCGATTCCTTCGTTGCATCGTCTTAAAGATCCTGCCTACAGCTGGGTGTGACTTAGTGTGTACTGTTATTGGTAGATGATAAGTCCCTTTTCGAAGGCAATTTTTAAAGCACGGGATACTACAAAGGCTCTGCCTATGAAGTTACATGTATAACTTTTCTAGTAGCCTATGATACTCGTTGTTTGACCATGGAGGACACATTATTGCAAACTATCCCAAAAAAAATTTATAGTGCTTTAGGCTCTGTACTAGTGCTACCAATGATGGCAACAAATATTACGATTTTCAATCGCTTGCTCGACATATGGCTATGGCTTCATATACCCAAATGGAGGTCCATACTCTTTCCTTCGTGAAATCTTGCTCAGTCATGCCACTGTAAACGCTTCAGTATCCCACTCCCGAATTTTAATCTATCGTTATAATATGACTTGCTGCCAAACTCGCCGAACTCGACTAGCAGTTTGCCGGTTGGCAGGGCCTTCTACGTCACAGTCAACAAGATACAGGCATCCGTTCAAAAAATTTGCTATGCCGCCTATCACGTGATACTGCTAGGATAAGCTTTCAACACTTAAAAAGATGGTCCGTAAACATGGCGGAGTGGACATCTCGTGGCAGAATTTGGTTCAGCTCCATCCTAAACTCGAGAAAAGCTTTACTACGCCCCGAGGTGATAAGCATCGCTCCGATCATTGAGTCTACACTCAATGATCGGAGCGATGCTTATCACCCCTACAACCGATGTCTGACGGTTATTGAAAGTTGTTAAATTAACTCATACGTGTCTTATTTTTGGCGGCCCATCCAGCATAGTAAATCCTGACTTGGATTTGGGTTTAAGCTTGCTTTTGGTATGCACTGAGCTCCGAAGCATTGAACGCAAAGAACTTGCCTGAGAGACCGTGAATCGCATCCGACGGTGCAAGAGCCACGTTCGCAAAGACGGCGGCAGGGACGTCAGGCGGCAGCAGCTGGTCGTTCTCGTGGAACGCCTTGAATAGGGCATGTTCCTCCGGCTTCATGGCTCCGCCCGCCGTCTCACGGATCGCTGTCTGCATGTCAGTACGCACCACACCAGGGTGAAGAGAAAGCAGCGTGACTGCATCTTCCTCGGCCGCGGCGCACTCAATAATCATGTTGGCGGCCGCCTTGGAGGTGCAGTAGGCGCCCCATCCGGCGTAGCC
>ML014261.1:0-28785 GCA_003615045.1 Caulochytrium protostelioides | reverse complement strand
GTTGGATGGAGAAAAAGAATGACGCGATGGTGGGGAGCAAGGACAGGAGCGTACTGCGTAGGAAGTGTGTTCGCGAATGCATGCCCGAGGGGTGACTGAGGGAGAAGAGAAGCGTCACAAGATCTTCTGCTGGAATGGTATCGCATTTATATGGCATTCATAACGTATGGAAGCGCGAGCCTACCTATCAGTGGTGCTTGGCAGTGATCAACGCTGGTCTAAGTAATAAGACAGGGCTTGGTGGGCTGGCACAGCGAAGGCAACGTCCTGCCCCCATTGTTTTTTTCTGGTTGGAAAGGCATGCATCGAAGGCAGCGCGAAAAGTTCCGGTTGCCTGCGCCAGACCCGTTTGGGGAGCGATAGGGGCGACGCGCTTAATTGAGTACCCCAGCTACACGGGCATACGCCCGTCGCTGTTTGTCATCAATGCCGGTCAAGTAGAACGTCCCAGAAAAAAGGCGGTCGGGCGTGCTCTCCGGAATAAACGAGACTGCTGCGTGAGCCACCTCGCGCCGCCGCATGATTGTATCATACGTGGCAGGCTCGAGCATTATGCGTGTTTCGAGCTTCGCGTGCTGCGCAACGAGTGGCTTGCACATACGGTGCCATGCAGCACGGACCTCGGCCGTCTCGACGGCATCCAAGCCGCGGTCGGCGCCGCGGAAGCGCAGCGAAAACAGGGTCGCCGCCATGCCGGAGCCATACGAGTACATGAGGCAACGTGGGCGCGCCGTCCAAGTGGCGAGGTCGTCGCTCGTCATCATGAGCCACGACGCAAGCGTCGCGTACACGGAGGCGCAGTACATGTTACCGCACTCGCGGCCAAGCAGCGTGCCGGGAGCCACAGTCTGCTTGTACGCCGCAGCCGAGAGCGACACTAGCGCCTTTTCGAGGTTCTTATCGTTGAAGCCGGCCGCCGTTGACGCGAGCGGCGCCGACGTTGCGGCGGCCGTGGCGGCCGAGTGGCGGGTCGGCGACGAGGCGGCCGAGTCCGTCGTGGGCGTCGTCGTCAGCGACGGCACCGTCTCAGCCGGAGGCGGCGCGGTACTCAGCGGAGAGGCGACGGTGTCATGCGTGCCGTGGAAGGGCAGCGACGCCGAGGCATCTGGGGTCATGCCGCCGGCAACGACAAGCCCGGCCTGCGGCTCAAGCAGCGGGTCAAGGGTGTCCTTCACCAGCGCGGCGTGCTCGCTCTGCCCGCTGGGGACACGTGGCACAGGCCGACCGTCACGCTGGCGCATTGCGTCAACCCAGAGCGTGCGGCCAAAGGCTTTGCTGACAAGCTTCGTGTATGGTGAGTGGAAACAGAAGCGGCTCGTATCACGCAAGGTCGTGACGGCCGCCGGATCCACGGCCGCAAGCTTGTCCAGGTATCGCGCGTAGACGGCCTCGAACGCACGCAGGTAGCACGTCTGCGTGAGGGCGCCATCCACCACGGGATACTCGGACGCGAGGTTGGGCTTGTAGAAGTCGTAGGTATGGTCCATGAACGTGGCGCGGACAGGCTCCAGCACGAGGGGCGCGTCGGGCCCGATGAGGATCGCGGCGGCGCCGGCGCCACCGGTCGGGCGTGCTGGGCCCTCGGCATAGACGGCAATGTCGGCCGCAACGACGATGGCGTAGCGGCCGTCCCACGCCGAACTCTCCATCCAGTTGAAGCAGTTCAGGAGGGCATTGGTGCCGCCGTAGCACGCGTTCGTGGTATCAATTCCCTCGATATCGTGGTTGCCGTACGGGGCAAAAAGCTGCATAAGCACCGACTTCACGCTCTTGGCCTTGTCGATGATGGTCTCCGTACCGACCTCGAGCCGGCCGATCTGCATCGGGTGGATGCCGTACCTCTCGAGCAAGTTCTGAACGACCGTCAGCGCGAGCGAGTGAATGTCCTCATTGTCGTCGCAGACACCCATGGCGTTCTGGCCCAGACCGATCGTATACTTGCCAGGCGAGATCTTCCAGTGCGCTTCGAGATCCGCGTGGCGCACGGCACACCGCGGGGTGTAGATCTCCATGCCCACGATGCCCACGTGCTGAGCACGTGGACGGACGCCTGGCAGTCCCGTCATGTTGAGAGTATCACCGCCGAGCATGGGAGAACGATCTCTCACGGGCAGAACGTGACAAGTCGTAGCCAGCGGCGACAAGCAGCGGAGGTGCCGAAAGTGGAGTACCGGCGAGAACGGTGTGGCGGAAGGAAAGGAGACCTGGCCGCGGATGACCTGACACGCCGGTGCAACCAGCAAGGGAGGAAATGCCGTGCCGATTGATGGAAGCGTATCCAGAAGATCCAAGCACATTCACTGTCATACAATGATATGTGCGTGCAGCTATATATGCTGCCGCTGTGAACGTCACGGCGATAGATAATTGGGGTCCGGCGCAAGACGAAAGCGGAAACGGCTGAAACACCGGAGAGGCGTTTTCCTCTTTGATTTTTTTTTTGATGTTTTTTACTGCAAAGCCGCTGATTGGCCGCAACACAAGTGATGGCGAA
This sequence comes from Caulochytrium protostelioides, assembly GCA_003615045.1. Classification (NCBI taxonomy): domain Eukaryota; kingdom Fungi; phylum Chytridiomycota; class Caulochytriomycetes; order Caulochytriales; family Caulochytriaceae; genus Caulochytrium; species Caulochytrium protostelioides. The sequence continues at coordinate 26,291 of ML014261.1, read as the reverse complement.
AGCGGCAGATGGGGCGGCGGGGGGTGAATGCAAAATGCTCGTCGTGAATAGCTAAAGCGAGAACGGTAGCCGGAACTACGCCAAGTAGTCCGAATCGCTCCATTGCGCGATCAATCGTTCATTTCGAAGGATCGGTTGCTGCCAATGGACTATCGCCATGTGAGCTGATATTTGTAAGGTGGGCCGTCGCCCATCGACCAATGGTTTGCATATCACCCTGTGTTCATCGCGCGATGGCGGCTCCACGATAGACCGGGCCGATGCACTTACATGCATCAAGCCTGCTTATCAGCTCATTGCTGCTCGTGCTATTGTCTCGCCGGCCGTCGTCGCTTTTATATTGTTGTTTACTGTGGCACATGCAGATTTGGTATGGCCGGGGGGTCCTGCCGTGGAGGGGGCCTGGTCCACGGGGTCTGCGGCTCTTTTTTGCTCCTTGCAGTTCTGTTTGCCCCCGAGATCCGGTCCTCCGGCAAACCCCCAACGCGGACAGATACGTGAGTGCGAGCCACGACGGGCCCATGTCGGTAACACGGCTTGGCAGGAGCTTCTCCAGCAGCGATGTCAATCAGCTTGCGTCGCTTCAAAGCCTTTCACGCAGACAAACAAAGGAGACCGCCAGCAGGACGATGCCTGCATTGGCAGTAGTCGCGGTCGGCGTTCATACGGCTACAAAGGTCCATACAACGCATGTGAACGCGCCACAGCAACGTTATTCCATGCCGTTTGTCGAGTGGGACGGGACTTTTAAGGCAAGCATGCGCGGCTCTGTTGTCGGCCATTGCGCGGTATCGCCGCGGTCTGCGGTCTGCCGTCTCCCACGCATCGAGCCCAAGACTTCTCATGAGACTCTTTCAACTATACATGATTTCTCGTCTAGCCATGTATGGAAACCGCTGAGCAACGGGCCGTCAGCGCCGTGCCGGTGGCCCAGCGGAGCGTCCAATTTATCACGATCGACACCCGCGTGCTCTATGGGAGTATTAAAACTTAAAGACCTTCAAGACCATGACCCCGCCAGAGCGGTGGGCGGCCACCCTGGCGTTCCGCAAGCTGGAAGGCAAACCCCACACGTTCACTGGCCCCATTGACAGCGACGGGACTAGCGTGTGCGTCCACTTCGTGCGAAAGAAGATGGCCGGCGTCGTGCCGATTGTTACGGCGACCCCCGGGGCCACGAACCCCTTGCTTGTCAGCCCGGACCAGACTGAACAGCCTCCGGAAGACGACCTGCCTCAGACCAAGCCCCCTCCGGGAGACGACCGTCCTCTGACCGAGCACCCCCCGGGAGGCCGCTCCAATCAGACCAAGAAACCCTTGGCAATGAGCCTGGATCAGTACTGCATCATTGGCAACGACCCAGGCCGAAAAAACATCTACTTGATGGCCATGGTGGGGCCCAAAGACCAGGTCGTCAGCTGGAAGCTGAGCCGGAAGCAGTACTATGTGGAAGCCGGCACGAAACCCGCCCAAAAGCAGTCAGAGTCCTGGCAGCGCAATCTCAGGGAGCCGCTGCAGCGGCTGTCAGAGGTGAGCTCCAAGGACACAGCGCTCGCCGCGCACCACCGCTTTCTGGAGATGTGGCTCGCCACGTACGATCCGCTGTACGATCTGCCGGGCCGAGTTCCTGAGGCCGCGATTCGATTACCCGCAATCCCGGGCAAGCGCCCCTCCAGTCCGTGGTCGGCAAAGTCATCCGACACTGAACCAGAATGCTCGCTGTCTCCGTGGGGGTGAGCCCTGGGGGTCACCACCGAGGGCATGGTGTGCGTGTTGGGTCAGTATATCCGACCGTAAATAAATATAGACCCACGAGGTCCATGACAGGTCCATTCAGGTCCACGAGGTCGGTCCACCGGGCTGCCAGGACCACTCGCGGGCGAGGATCAGAAGCGAGGCGAGCAAGCCTGTAACGCCGCGCACGGCCCACAGCGGCGCCATGACCGTCACCTCGATCGGCGCATGGTTCTGCAGCGCCGCCACGGGGCGGCTCAGCAGGCAGTCGCAGACGAAGCTGGCCACCATGAGGGCCAAGGCGATCCACCGAACCCCGACATCGACGGCCTCAGAGTGTTCCGCCCGGAAGTTCTGCGACAGCGGTCGCCGGCCGTGGCTCGGCCCGTCCTCCTCCTGCGCTCGGGCCCGTCGCGCCGCGGGCCACGGCGCCTGTGGGCCGACGCGTGCGCACGCCGCCAGCAGTGCCACGTGGGCCAGCGCGGTCATAATGCCGCGCATGGCGAGAACAGCGCCGCAGACGCCACCACCGGCGCCATCGCCATCAGCTGCGCCGCTGTCCCGCCAGTACGCGGGCGACACCATGCAGAGACTGAGCAGCGCAGCGCCCGCGTAGAGCTGCACGGCGAGAAGGCCACCGTGGGTCCACACCGCCTCGAGCTGGCGTGCGAAGCGCAGTCCGGCCTGGCGGTGGGCGGTCCAGGCATACGCAGGCCTCGCGCCAGGCGCCGAGTGAGGCTTAGGCATCGCCATGGGTAGCGCGCCGATCGGCATGAGGCCGGTCGAAAACGGCATCGGCACTGCGCTTACGGCCGCGAAGGCGAGGTGCAGCAGAATGAAAGGCGCGTCGAAAGCCGCGCAGCGAGATGATCGACTCCCCGAGGCGGGAAGAACGCAGGAATAAGGATCGTCGGTTCGGGCGACGGGATGAAGCAAGACGCCGTCTCCGGGTACGAGTTTACTCGCCCCCGGGATGCGGGGACCCGGGGCGAAGGCCCCGTCGCCGGATCATGCGCATCTTCCGCCGCATCACATCGCACAGCTCACTTTGTGGCGTGGCCTGCGATGGGTCTCGCCGGGGCCTTGCAGGGGCACGTGCTCGTGCCTATGCATCTGTTTCTGCTGTGACGGACGCCGATGCAGGATATGGGCCCGGGCGACGGGCGGTGATTGAAATGGCTGATACGAGCAAGATCGGCCGATTCGATGCTCCGCCGCTCAAGCCATCGTCTCCGTCGCAGAAAGCGCCGCCACCCGCCCTTTCGATGAAGACTCCGAACATCGACACCCCGGTGGAGCGGATGGATCGATTGGAGAACGCTCGCCATCGATCGGATTCTCAAATGTCGTTAACGGTCATTCAACTACGAAAATACACCAATCGATCAGAGCTCATCGCGACTGGGCGCCGTTGACGCCATGGGCTCGAGGGCCGGCAGCGTCGAGTATGGTCGCCACTGGGTCGTGTCACGGACGAGGCGACCCGCATGCTTGGTGAGCGCGTCGTCCTCAAAGGCGCCGCGGTATGCAGCAAAGCGCTTCTGGGCGGTATGGATGGCGACCATCGACGGGTACATGTCACTCACATCGAGGGTCTTCATAAGCGGCGCGACGTTCGTCGCGATCGGGTTGGCCCACACGAGCCGGTAGCGGCCGTCGAGACGGGACGCGAGCGAGGAGAGCACGGCAAGACGCTCGGCGTGCTCGGCCACCGATTCTTCATACTCCGGCTCGACCACGAGCAGGAACAGCAGGCACACGGGCGCGATGCCCTTCTTGCCTGCGGTCGCACACGCGGTCTCGAAATCGTCGGCAGCGCGCAGCTCCATCGGCGCCGGACAAGGCTCTGAGGCGGCCTTGACGTCGATGCCCGACTGGGCGCTGCCGCTGCCCGTATCCTTCTTGGGCTTGGGCGGTCCGGCGCTCGTGTCGCCGACGAGGGTGCCCACGTGCGCGGCGAGACTCGGGTAGTCGAGGTCGCCCTCGTACTGGGTAATGGTCTCGCCCTCCACAGTCACAATCGACGGGAAGCTGCCGATGCTCAACTGCTCGGCGAGATCTTTCTGGCTCGGCGGCACCCAGCCCACCACCGCGCGATCTCGGAAGGTGTACGCGAGGCTGCGGATGAGCTGTGGCGCGGCCGTCTTGTCGGTAAAGAGCACGAGCTTGGGCAAGGCCGGCTGCGCTGCAAGGAATGCGGGCCACGCAATGCGGCCGGTGCCTGCGGTGGCGCCCACCGTCACTGCGCGGTTCGGCAGCGCATCAAAGACATAGCGCACATAGTCGACGATCGCCTTCGCGGTGCGCTCGCCCTGATAGTCCTCGAACTGCTTGGGCTCTTTGCCGCCGAGTCGAATCGTCGGATAGCCTTTGACGCCTTTGCTGCCGCAGAAGGAAGCGAGCGCGTTCTGGTCGCAGTTGACCGCGACGACTTTAGCGATGCTGCGGAGTTTCTTGGCGGCCGATTCGTAGTGTGGCGCGAGGTTCTGGCAGTGGCCACACCACGGTGCATAGAACTCAACGAGCACGAGCGACTTAGACTGCGTGACTTCGCGCTTGTATGCTTCCTTGGTTTCCACGTGCACCACCGGGCCGCCGGCCGTATAAAACGAGACGGTGGCGGGCACGGCGCTGAGCAGCAGTAGGAGCGCCAGGTAGACGCGGGCCCACGCAACTGGGGTCGGCATCACGGTCATCTTGAGGGACACGCTGATGAGTGTTAAGGTAATCGAGGTGATTGCGATCCGTGGCACAGCACAACGGGGCGTGAGAGAACGGGCAAAGGCAAACGACGACCGTGCGCTTCGAGCGCCTCAAATGACAACTGCGATTCCATCTGGCGCGAATCCGTGCTGCGCGAATCCGTGCTGTCCTTCGTCTGGAAGCCGTTGGCCATGTGATGCGGCGCGCCGTGCATTTATCGGCATGCTCCGGCGATGCTCGACGCCGTCGCCACCACCGACGCGCCCTGCCTGGGTGCGATCTCCGTGCGGCATGCTGCGTGGCGTAGAGCGCATCCGATCCGGCAACGGGCGCAGCGACCGGCGCGACGCTGCGCCATGGCCGACGCCATCGCCATCGCCAGCGCCGACGAGACCGTGCCCTACGCGTTCTCCCTGGCGGCGACCTGGCCCGCCAGCGCCACCGCCGCTGTGTGGCCGCCAAACCGGCGCGGCTCCCGCCCGCTTCGAGGCGGCCTCGGCCGGAGCGCGTCGATGCACCGCCGTCGTGCGTGCGAAGCGATGGCGTCCGCGCCGGCGACCGTGGCCGATGGTCGGTCAAGGATCGCCGACGGCGCGGCCGTGGGCGGCGATGGCGGCGGCAACGGCGATGCTGAACGATGGGAGAGCCCCGGGGGAAGGCCCGAGCTGGGCGGGGCGCCCCGTGGCTTGCCGTCGAGCAGCTTTAACGTCTGGTGAAGCGAAGTGACGCGACCGTTCTTCTGGGGTTTGCTCTTTTTCTTCTCGATCAGAGCAAAGGCGCGAAGGCCGCCGCACACTGGCGCTATCGGGCGAAGTGGACCCGTCGGACCTACCGCGATGACCCTGGGCGCCGCTGTCACGGGCACTGCTGCCGACGTTCGGGTCGATGCCTGGCAACGTGACGACTATATAAGGACCTGATCGATCCTGCCGACGCATGTCGATTGCTGCTGAAGCTGGCGATGCGGTATGAAGGATGCCAGGTGGCCGAGGGACGACGTGGCATGGCTCAGGGTCCCAACGCTTCATGCCAAGCCCGCTTTCCCCCAAGCGGCGTCCTCCCGCCCGTCCCATTCTGACTGTTATTGATTCTACTCCAGATCTCACCGAACGGCGGTGTTCAATCTCCCGCACAGAAGGAGTGGCGCCCATTCCGGATCATGTCGGGCGCCTTCGCTTCCTTATGGCGGTCACGCGCCGCCGCCGCCGCCATCACTCGGCATGTTGTTCCTGCCCAGCTTCCGTTGCCGTGCACGGCAGCGCGTCGCGGGCTGCACGCGCCGTCATCACCTGCCGCGGCTTCTGCGGCGTCCGCGGCGACCGCGGCGGCGCCTTCGACGGCCAAGCCGCCGACAGGCGTGTTGCTGCTTAACATGGGCGGTCCTGCCGACCAGGATGAAGTTTACCCGTTTTTATTCCGGCTGTTCAGCGACCACGATCTGATTCCGCTGCCATTTCAGAAGCGGCTCGCGCCGTGGATCGCGCGCCGCCGCACGCCGAGTATCAAGCAACAGTACGCGCAAATGGGCGGCGGCTCGCCGATCCGCCACTGGACCGAGCGGCAGGGCCAGCTGCTCTGCGCCGAGCTCGACCGCGTCCACCCCGCCACGGCACCGCATAAACCCTATGTGGCGTTTCGCTATGCGCAGCCGCTCAGTGAGGTCGCTCTTGAGCAGATGAAGCGCGACGGCGTCCGCCGTGCCGTGGCGCTGTCGTGCTACCCGCAGTACTCGTGCTCCACGACCGGCAGCAGCCTGAACGAGCTTCATAAGCAGCTCATGCAGATCGACCCCGCAGGCGACATTGCATGGCAGTGCATCGACCGCTGGCCCACGCATCCGGGGCTCGTGGAGGCCTTTGCCCAGCATGTCGAGAAGGCGCTGGAGGCGGTGCCGGAAGCGGAGCGTGCCAATGTGCCGATCCTCTTTTCGGCCCACTCGCTGCCCATGACGGTGGTCAACCGTGGCGACCCATACCCGCAGGAAGTCGCCGCCACCGTCCATGCCGTGATGGCCCGCCTCCAGTTCCGCAATCCGTACCGGCTCGTGTGGCAGAGCCAGGTCGGGCCACAGCCGTGGCTTGGGCCCCAAACCGCTGACTCCATTACTGGGTATGGCAAGCAGGGCCAGAAACACCTGCTGCTCGTGCCAATCGCGTTCGTCTCGGACCACATCGAGACGCTGTATGAGCTCGATGTAGAGAACCAGCACCTCGCGGCCGAGGCGGGTGTCACGCTGCACCGCGCTGAGTCGCTGAATGACAGTCCTGTGTTCATCGATGCCCTCGTCGATCTCGTCCGTGGCCGCTTGGCCCAGCCCGCGCAGCCGGCCCACCACCAGCTCGGCCTCCGGTGTCCGCAGTGCACCAATCCCAAGTGCGCGGAAACGAAGGCTTTCTTTCAGTCCAGCGGTCCCTGTACATCCTCCGAATCAACTCTGTAAGCAGACTCATGTGATCTCGTAGCTCATCCCGGATCATCCCGGATCGGTGCTACTGAATCAAGCTCGCGATAAATCTTATATGCATATGAATGCTGAGCCATTTCTTAAGATGAGGCAGCCAACATGTCTCGTGGCTTGGCCGCCGGCGCCGCCGGCGCCGCCGCAGTCCACCCCTTGGTGTGCTGATGTGGCAAAAGTGGAAGGGCGCGGAGTTCCATAGCGGGCCAAGCGCGCCTCGGTTTATGCTTGCCTGATCCCGCAGCGCTATCTCTTCATCCTAGCGATGAGCACCCCGCCAGATACGCTTCCTGCCGCCCTGCGGACAAGCTGGATCCGTGCGTATGGCTGGGATATCGTCACATATCGCATCTCCGCCACCGGCTTCCTGCGACCGCGCCACGTCACGCTCTGCTGCACCAACCTTTCCTGACGCTGCTTCTCTCGTTGCGAACTGCTTCATCTGCCACCATGAGCTACCAAGAGCCCCAGCAGACCAATGAGGTCACCTACGTCTGCGGCGGTAACGTTGCTGTCTCCTAATGAAGAGAGACCACCGAACGCCTGGGGACCCTGCCTCCGTAATCCTTGGTGAAGCGCGCTAACCAGCTCGTGACCGAACACGGAGTGACGGTCTTGTCGATAGCGACTCCCGTTGATGTCGATAGCGCCGCCCCTTCCGTGTGCTCTTCTGAATCCCGCTTATTGACAGATGCGCACAGACGGATCAACACCCCCTGATGCTGCCGTGCGGCAATCTGTCTCGGGTTGATCCCGGGGGATGCGCTTACAACGATCCTCCTGGGGGCAGCGGAGTTTTTCTCGGGCAGGTCTCCCCATTTCCGTGTCATACTGTTGTCGATGTCGAGACGACGCAATGTGATATCATATACTCATCCATAGCCTTGTTTTTTTTTTCTGAATTCATGCCCAATGTGGTGCAACGATGCCGTTATTGATGGTTTCCTCATGATGGCGGAAACCATCGCAGAATGCGGCGTTGACAACGAAATCAAACCGCGTGAGCCCATCCGATGCCGTGACTGCGGTCACCGCATCATGTACAAGAAGCGCACCACCCGCAGTAAGTTGACGATTGCTTCCGATCCTCGTCGCGGGAGCGTGTGCTTTCGGTTTGGCAAACAGCCAACCGCTAGCGTGCTCAATTGCTGAGGGATACTCCGAGGATGCTCATACTAACTTCCACTCACATGTCTCTTATGTTCGGCGTCGATAATTCGCTCCATCGAATTGTTGTCACGATTAGTGATCCAATTCGAGGCCCGCTAAGCGAGCCTCCTCTTCCACTATGGTCTCACGGCCAAAGCGGTCTGACGGATGATCGTGACGCTACTGTCTTTTTCTGGTCGCGGGAATTCGATTTCGATGACACTCTTTCTTAAATTATTACAACCATAACATGTGATGCGCTGTCGACGATGGCGATGGCAGAAAATAGTGCTACAGAAAACTGTCGCCGCGGTCGTGGCGCGTCAAGCCACGCATCGACGGCTCGGTTGCCGAGGATAGGGAGGGCATGCCGTGTAAGCGGGGGGAGGCTGCCGCGTGCGTCGGACTGGGAGTGCCATGTGCGCCACTCGCATTAGCGTTGGACGGGGCCCCGCCACCCAGGGCTCGCATCGATTCCTCCAAGGTCATGACCTTCATCGTGACTTCCTCGAGCAACCGCTGCATGCGCATATTGACCTCGCTCAGGAGCACCGGGTCCATCTTCTGCATCGCGGTCGGACTCAGCAGCGTGCTGACCTGGACGGCATGGGGGCCGCGCGGCGGTTCGGGCTGCAGCTGGTGCAGGTGCTCGCGCAGCATAGCGTGACGGACCATCTGCGACTTAATCTCAAGCTCTTCGGTCAGCAGCGCGTTACGCGCTTGCAGCGCTTGGATGTCGCCGTCGCTGCTAGTGCCACCGCTGTGAGTGGCGTGGCGCGCAATCGCCGCATTGGCGGAAGCGGCGCGGCCGTGCATGATGCTTGATGCGGTCGCCACGTCGCTGAGGCCGCCGTCGGCGGTCCCACTACGGCGCTCACGCTGGAGCTGCTTGCGCAGGTCTTTGATAAGAAGACCGTTTTGGCGGTCGTGGTAGACGAGCTCGGCCTTCAAGCGCGCGACACGGGTTTGCAGTGCGCTGACAGCTTCGGGGCTAAGACTTGCCGCAGCAGCCGATGCGGCGGACGACGCCGCGGCGGTCGCTTCGTGCTGAGCCAGGGTCGCCTGCAGCGTCGCCATATCGGCCGCGCGCTCCGCCAGCGTGCGCTCGCGCTCCGTCAAGGTCTCGCGGAGCTGGGCCAGCTGCGTCTCGGCGTTCGCGAGATCTTCCACAAGCGTCTGCTCGGCCTTGTTCTTGTCTTCGTGCGCAGCCTCCAGCGAAGTCATCGTTGCTTGCAGTGACGCAATCTGGGTCTCCATTTCGCCGACCTGGAGCTGCGCAGCGCGCAAGTGCTTCTGTGCGGCTTCGCGCTCAGCGTTCTGTTGGCCGAGCTGCTGCACGAGTTGCTCACGCGCGAGGAGATCGGTGGTCAGGGCCGCGGCGCGACTTTCAGCAGCGTGGCGCAGACCGCACTCGGCTTCGAGCTGCGCATGCAGCTCCGATGCTTGCTGACGCATCTGGGCGAGTTGCGCGTCATCCGACGCCGACGCCGACGCGATCTGCGCCTCCAGGTCCGTGACACGTGCCTTCAGTCGCGCAATTTCCGACTGGCGCGCCTCCAATTCCTGCTCCAACTGCGCGACTTGCGTCTCCAACACCTGTGTGGCTTCCGCGTGCGCGGCAAGGAGCGCGGCCCGCTCGGCGTGGTGCCGACGGGTCGCCTCCTCGATTGTCGCCTCGAGGGCTGCCATGCGTGCCGTGGCCTCTGCTCGATCCGTGTCGGCGGACGATGCTCGCGACGCCATGGACGCCGCCGCTACCGCCGATTCGCGCTGCATCCGTTCCAGCTGTGCCGTCAGCGACGCGACGTCGTCGGCATGTCGGGCTTGCGCTGCTTCGAGCTGGTCCTGCAGCTCCTTCATCTGCGTCGGCAACGCCGCAGCGTCACGTTGCGCGAGCACGTCGCGGAGCTGGTGCTGTAGATCAACGATCTGCTGCTGGGCGGCATCGACCTCCTGCCGCAGAGAAGCGGCCTGAGCGGCCGCAGTCAATGTTGGCTGGGCGTCGTCGCCGTGCGTTGGCGAAGGCAGTGCCGAATGGCTTCCACTGGCGCTCGCGCTCATCGCTTTGCGCGCCTCACGGCGCACGCGCACGAGCGTCAGCTCGACGTTGGCCAGGGCGTCCTTCAAGTTCTCGTTCTCTGCGCGCAGTGCGGCCACAATGACCGCGGGATCCTCACGGTCCACTATCCCGGGCAGACCCTCGGAGCCCGGCGTGACGGCTGTGGCCGCATCGACCGCGAAGGCAGGTGTGACCCCGACGGCGTGGAACTGCGCAGCTTCCAGCCGAGCCTGGAGCTGAGCATTCTCGGCTTGCAGCGCCTTAATGATGCCTGTGCGTTCTTCAAGCTGGACCGCTGCAACTGCCGCATCGGCCACAAACTTGGCCTTCATCTCGGCTTCAGCTTCAGTTTTAGCTTCGGCTTCCGCCTTGACTTCCGCCTTTGCTTCCGCTACGGGGTTGCCCGGAGTCTGGGTCTCGCGTTCGGTCTCAGTCTCGGCGTCCGCGGCAGACATCATCATGAACACCGGCGACACGGCCACATCCCTCGTCGTCTTGGTCACCATCTCGATGGCTGAGGCTTCTGACGAGGCAGAGGCCGCAACTTTGGCCTCCAAGGTCTGCTGCACCTCTAGCAACTGCTGCTTTGAATGGTCGCGCTCCACCGTCAACTTTGAAACCTGAGTGGCAAGCTCGGCCACGTGATCATGAAGCTGTGCCAGTTCAGCGCGCTGTCGCTGGCCCGAAGCCTGATGCTGCGTCCGCGCAGCCTCCTGGGCCGCCTGGTACTGGTCCTGCGCTGTAAGCAGCTCCTGCGTAAGTCGCGCGCACTCAGACTGGCTCTGCGTAAGAGCGTCTTGCAGCTGCACCACAGCGCGCGTCGACGACGCCGAGGCGGCAGCCGCCGCAGCCGCAGCGGCGGGCGATACCGATGTGGCGCTGCTCTCACCAGAAGTCAGTGGCTGCTTAATAAGAGCATCGCGCAAAAAGAACTCCATTGCCGTGGGCGTGGCCGCCGGCTGGTTCATGGCATGCTTAATCAGCGCTGCGACGCCCGTCAGCGTCAGCTGCTCGGCGTCGCTCTTGGCGGGCGAGTCCATCTCTTGGACGAGGCGCAGCGATTCGATCTCCAGCTTGGCAATGCGGAGCTGACTCTCAAGCACCTGCTTCGACTGGCGGAGTTCCAACAGCTCCTTGACGGTGTGCACGCCGTTGGCCTTAACACCCCACCACGACGCCCGCGAGCCGCTCGTCCCGTCGCCACTTGCCGTCGAGCGCGTCGGCGACGTGATCTTCGCTTGATAGGTCTCGTTCTCACGCTTGATCGAGTCCACAAAAGCATTCAGCTCCGCGTTTTTATGCTCGAGCAGCCGCAGCTCGGTCTGGTGGGCGCTCAGGAGCGTCTCGCGCTCGACCGCGAACGCGGCTTCTTTGTCGGCCGCGGTCACCAGGGCCGCCGCTTGCTGCTCGCGCAGCTGAGACTGAAGCTTAGAAATCTCGCTCTGTGCCGCCAGCAGCGCTTGGCGATGTTCGCGTGCCTGGCCGGCCTGCGCTTTGAGGCTAAGGATAATTTCATCCTTCTCGGTCTGGAAACTCTCGGCTTCCATTATTTGACGCTTCAGCTCCCGAAGGTGCGTCGTATGCTGCTGTTCCGACTTGGCATGCAGATCGCGTAGCTCCGACAACTGCTCCCGCGTCTCGTCGAGCTGCGCTTGCGTCGATGCGAGCTCAGCCAGCTTCTCGTCCAATTTTGAGCCCAGATTGGTTCGGATCGTGCTCAGTTCAGACTCAAGAGTAGCTACATGGCGTTCCGCAGTCTCAAGCTGCGATGACTGGGAAGCAAGCTTGGTGCCGACCACATCGAGTTGGTCTTCCAACCGCGTGATCGTCTGGTCTGCCTCGACCCGCTTCTGGCGCAGCTGCCCAATGGTACTGCCCGCTTCGGCACACTGGGTCTGGAGGTTGTCGCGCTCGTCGGTGGCCCGTTTGAGGGTCGATTTGAGCAGCGTGATCTCCGACGTCAACGATGCGAGCGCTTCGTCCGTCTCCTGGTTGTGCGACTGCACGACGTGAAGTTGGCTAGTCTGGCGAGCCATCTCATGCGCCAGCAGTTCATACTTAGCCTCCACCGCGCCCTTCTGGGCCAGCAGCTCTGCAACGCGTTCTTCCCACTGGTGCTGCTGGCTGCTCGCCAGATCGTCCAAACTTCGACGATGCGTTGCACTCGCAGTTTCCAGCGCTTCCTTCTGTTCCGTGAGCGCGGCCTTTTCCTGCATGGTATGCAGCAGCGTCGCATTGAGCTTGGCTATCTGAGTCTTTTCGTGGTCCGCGCGCGAAGCCAGCTCCGCGACGCGCTCCTCGAGCTGAGCATTCTGGTTGCGTAGCGCCTCGACCGATACGCGGTGCTGCGCCTCCAGCTCGGCGATCTGCGCCGCCCACGTCTGCTGATCCGCCTCCAAGCGCTGAGCCAGCGCCGTCTCATACGATGATGACGCCTCCTCCATCGCGCTTGACTGAACTTCGGCGATCGCGGCTTGGGCGGCATGCGTCTGACGCGCGTGCTCGAGCTGGTCTTGGAGCTCCCGTTCGCGCGCCTCGGCCTCAGCAATCTTGGCCTCCATGGCTTGCCGCTCCTGCTCGAGCGACGCAATGCGCTGCGACACAGCTTCTTCCAGTGGCGCTGTCGCAGGCGCTGCCGTGGGCGAGAACGGGTTTGACTCAGCCACGACGCCCGTTGAGGCGGCCTGCACGGCAGCCGCGGCGGCCTGCGTCTTCGCGAGCTCGGCCTGCAGAACCGTATGCGACTGGGACAAGCGCGCATAGTCTGCCTTGAGAGTTTGCAGCTCCGCTTGGGTCACTTGAACCGCGAGAACAGCTTCTTCGTTCTGCAGTGATGCCGGCGTCGCGGTGACCAGCGACGAGGATTGGCGGGCGATGTCGATCTCTTCCTTCAAGCGCTGCATCTCGCCCTCCAGATGTTGATTAATGGCGCGCAAGGCCTCGATCTCTTGGGCCGCGGTCCGTGTCGCCCGGGCTTCCTGGAAGGCGCGCTCAGCGGCCTGCTGCGCGCGCGTCGTCATGCTCGACCACCACTTCCCACCCGCAGGCTTTTCGGGAGTCGCGGCGCGCGGGCCCATGCGCTGCGCGTCAGCATGGCACGTTGGACCCGACTGCGACCGCAGACTAGTGCTGCTCGTCGACAGCGCCGACACCGCCGTGCGCAGCGGCAAGCCGTCCACGCCGCCGTCCCGCCCGTCGTGGCCGTCCACCGGTGTCCGCGGCGACGACAGGCCGGAGCGCGCGGCCGCGCCGTGCAAAGCTTCGAGGCTGTCGCGGCTGCTGCCGCCGGAAGGCGCCGGGTGCGTGACGATCGTCGGCATGATCGGCGACGCGAGGCCGCGCTGGCCCGCGTGATTGGACTGGAGACCCGGAGCGGCGTCCACGTGCATGTCCCAAGCGGGCAGGCCGCTGGCCGACGGGGCCGCCGAGATCGGCGTGTCGGCGCCGGCCATGAAGCCGGACTTGTGTGGCGTAGCGTTTGCAGTTACCGTGCCGATGCCGGCGGAGGCGTCGCCGCTCATATCTAGGCCACCGTCGAAGAGCCGCGCGGGGATGGCGTAAGGTCGGGCCAGCGGCGTGGCGAGGGACGGCGTCATAGGCGCCAGTGAGACCTCTTGCAAGTCTTCGAACTGGCTCGGGTCCATCATCGCGGCGACGGTGGCGCCTGCGCGGGTCGCTGGCGGAGTCGACTTAATACAGAGGAAATCGGAGGTACGATGCCTCTTTGATCGGCGTCTGATCGGCGTCTCCCCGAAGCGTTGGGGCCCGTCGGGGCGAAAGCGAAAAAAAAAATATATATAAAGAAAAAACACCTGAAATGGGAATGAATGTGGTCGACGCGGATGCCAGGGGATTCTAGCGGCACAGCGCTTCGAGACGAAGGCTCCTGTCGCATTCTGGTTTAGTCATCCGTCGCCTGCAAGTACGCGATGCGCGACTAATCATCAAACGTGCATCGTGTCAGGTATAACCGTCATAGGGGCCTGCTTTGGCATTTCGCGACCCGTTGCTCGCGACGAGGTCTGATCGCGGTTCACGCGGTTCACAGCGGCTCTCGATAGATGCCAGTTGCCAATGCTATTGCGAATGCCCGAGAAGGCGGTCGATCGGGGTGAGATGCGCGATGGGGATGCGCCGATCTCCGACGCATGTTCGTGCTACTTTCACCGGACGGCGACCGGTAGAGAGGGCTTCTAGCGGAGTTTCGATTGCCCTGTTTCGATCGGCGCGGCGGCCGCCCCTTGACCCCCTCGTCTCCCGTAGGAGATCCCATCGCACGGAGCCGCGAAATTCACCGGCAATGCCGCTCGCCCATCATCACAAGAAAAAGGGGTTCAACCCGGCTCCTGCCTGCGCGGGCAAGGAGCGAGAATTGCAGCGGCGTTCGTGCCGCCAGACGACGAGGGCCATTCGCGACCATTCAGTTCATAACACCGATTCGGAGGGTCGATGGATGGGCCGGTGTAGAAGCAACGTGTCCAAACCATGCACTTGGTCTTTTTGTTGAAAACTTTCCATTTCTAATTAGACGAGATGATGATTATGGATGTTTTTCGGTATCGATGGAGTCTTCACCGGACGGAAACGTCTAATATTCATATTTGTGAAAAAGGATGCGTGGCCTCTTGCAAGGCAACCCATCATGGCAGTCACCAGCGGAAACTGTCCACAAAAACCATCATATAAGCAACACCTAGTTCTTTATTTGATGGATCGTGCTCGACAACCCACTCCGGAACCTCATCGAAGTGGCCGATGGCCCCGACCTGTGGGGCGTGGCCAAACGGGTCCTCCAGAACTGTCCCACATGCCTGACGACACAAAACTTGTGATGCGTACTGGGCACCATCATGTTCGATTGAGCAGTCGGTATGCGGTGTCTGGGACTTGTACGATCTCTGGTGGGTGATCCCCGAAGGGCAGGCGTGATCGTCCAGTCTCCATCATCGATACACGGATCGATGGCTTGTCTTTTTTCTTGGACCACGAAGCTGGCGGGGGCCCGGGTCCAATGAGGGGGCGGGCATCCAGCTCAAGAGGCGGTGGCGGCCCGATCGTGCCGCCACGAGTGCGTGAGCCGTCCGCCACGTGCCTCTCCCGTCGGTCTGTGGCGCATCACCGTTGGTGGGCTGTTATGTCTCTCGCCACGCTGTACCGGCGCTTTGTCAGCTTCGCCATCCTAGTTTTCCCCTGTCGTTTCCAGCCGCGCCGACGTGTCCGTCCTCCCGCTGGCGTCGTGAGCCCCGATCGTCATTATCGCAGCGTTGCCAGCGGTCGTGTCGAGACTCTTGTCTGCTTTGTCTGCTCACGTGACGATACTGCTGCTGACGACCTCTGTGCCTCGTGAGCTCTCAGGACAGCGACTCCACCAGTTCGGCGAGCCATCTGAGACAAGCTTGTGCGGTCGAGACGAGAGGCAGGGCCACGATGGCGGCGTCCTCGCCGTCCGCCGCCGTCGCCACGCGTGCAACGACGGCCGCGACGACCGCGGCGGCAATGTCGTTTGCGCAGCGGCACGCCGAGCTCGAGCGCAAAAAGGCCGAACTCGCGGAGCTCCGGCGGTCGCGTGAGGCGCGTCGGCTCGCCCTGCTCGAGCAGATACACGGCCCGGCATCCGGTGCGGGATCGCATGCGGCAGGCGCCGCGGGCGACGCGCCACCGTGGGCGATTCTGACGGCCGATGACCGTGAGGAGGTCGACCGTCTGGTCGCGTCGCTGATCGGTGAGGCCGATTCGAGCGAGGTCCCGCCGCTTGACGGCGGCGCCACCGCCCTCCGTTCCCCGGCCGCGGCGACGGTGACGGCGACGACGGCGGCGGGGACGCCACAGACGGCCATGACGCGAGCCGATGGCGATGGCGATGACGAATCCCCACCAGCCGATGATTCACGGACAGACGCATCACGGTAAGTCTTTCAGGATACTCGTTGTTATTGACCGCGATCCTTGGTGGTTATGGCGTTATGCTAGATGGGAACTCATATGTGGCTGGATATTTGATATCTAATCCGTGATCGTGATCCGTGATATGGCGTCTGCGTCTGCATGCCCACGAATGCGCCTGAATGTGGGTTTGCCTAGCGCCGTGCTGACGCTCTCGGAGGCGGTGACCATGCTCGATCTGGCGCCGAAGGAGACTGTCATGTACAGCAAGGCGATCCAGACGACGCCGGTCAATGCCGCGACGAGCCCGAGGGCCGCGGACGTCGCGGACGCGGCCTCAGCGGACGAGCGCAGCACCGTCGATCTAGCGCTGGATGCGGAGCTGGCCCGTATCGACGAAGCGCTGGCGTCCGAAGCCGAGCTCACAGCACAGCCGGTGCTGGCGACGCTGAGCGACGACGAGCGTGCGGCGATTCTCGCGTCGCCGCCGTTCCAGCGCTTCGTGCTGCACGCATCGCGGCTGATCGAGCGCACGCTCAACGATCCGTACGACCCGTTGCGCGACTACGCCACGCTCGAGACGGCTGCGGCCGACGCCCCCGCCCAGCAGATGAACATCCTCCAGACCCTCGGCGGCCACGCACTGACCGAAGGCCGCGCGGTGCTCGATGTCCAGTTTCATCCCAAGTTTCCAGAACTCATGCTCGTGGTCTACTCGCCGCCCAAGTATGCCACGAACGCCTCAAACGCCGCGCCGCACTCCACCACCGCCAACGCTTCGCATCCAGCAGGCGCACCGGTGCCGGCATTGGCATCCTCGCTCTCGGCGTCGGGCTCCGCCTCAACCGCCGCCGCCGCCGCCGCTGCGGCCGGCGCGCCGTCGCCGTCGACCGCTCATCCGGCGTCGATGCCGTCGGCCGCCGGCACGCTGACCGGATCGTTTGATACCGCTCGCCACTCGGCACACCCCACGGCGCCATCCGCGTCTAACCCGTCCAATCCGTCCAACCCTGCTGACGGCGTGCTCGTCATCTGGAACATCCATATGCCGAGCCGTCCCGAGTTTGTCTTTGAAGCGACCTCCCCGATCGTCTCGGCCACCTTCTCTCCGTTCCATCCGCAGTGGGTCGTCGGCGGCACGTTCTCCGGAGAAATCGTCGTGTGGGATATCCGCGCAGACCAGCGGCTCCCGATCTTGCAGACACCGCTCTCCGCGGCCGGGCATACCTATCCCGTCTATAGCATGAAGATGATCGGGACCCAGAACACTCACCAGCTCGTGACCGCCTCGACTGACGGCGTCGTCTGCGCGTGGCAGCTGAACATGCTTGCGCAGCCGCTGGAGGTGCTCGAGCTCATGCATTCGCAACACCCCAAGACCGACGAAGTCGCCATCACGACGATCGGGTTTCGCGCCAACGATACCGCCGGGTTCTACGTCGGCACCGAGGAGGGCGCCGTGTACGCGGCCCAGCGGCACGACCGTGCCGGCACCCGCGCCGGCATCCAGCTCGACACCGTCTATGCCGGCCACGCGGGAATGGTCACGGCGCTCGCCATGCACGCCGTCAGCGGGCCCGTCGATTTCTCGGATCTCTTTCTCACCGCCTCCGTCGACTGGACCGTCAAGCTCTGGCAGGTCAAACGGCCTTCGGTCGGCATGCACGGCGGCGGGAGCAATGGCGGTGGCAGCGGCGGGATGGCCGGTCTCGCCGGTAGCAGCGGGATGGGAAAGCGCGCCAGCTCGGCCTCCCGCGGGTATGTCGATGGCGGCGCGAGCGGCGCATACGACGCCACCGGTCACCTGCGGCCGCTACTCTCCTTTGAGGATATGGACGACTATGTGATGGACGTCAAGTGGAGTCCCGTGCACCCGGCGGTGTTTGCGACGGCCGACGCGAGCGGCTGCGTGGCGCTTTACGATTTAAACGCGGATCTGGAGGTTCCCGCGTTCCGCTTCTCAACCGGCACGGCCGTGAACAAGATTGCGTGGAATATGGACGGCACCCGCCTCGTCGCCGGCACCACGACCGGCGCCGCTATCGTCTTCGATGTGGGGTTTCTCCCCCGGCCTCAGAACGAGGACTGGCTGACTCTCCAGCATGTGCTGTCGGAGCAAGCCGTATCAGGATACTAATACACCCCAGCGGTATTGGGGTACTGATACGGATTTCGCGAGATTCCGGTGCTATTAGATGAAATGACTTATCACGAGTATCACGGTATCACGAGCCGAACTAGGGTTTGAGACGGGGCGGCGCATGGGTGTGTGGCGCACGGGTGTGTGGCGTAGCGGGCTCAGGCGGCAGGCAGGGTCCTTCTTGGGTGCTTGGGCGGCATTCACGATGGGGGAGACAGCCCGGCGAGAAGGCCAGGCCGAGCGCTGGTCGGGACTGGTCTGAAACGCGCTCGTCCTTCGTCGCTGATCCATGATCGGAACGCCGCAACCGGCGAAGGGTATACTGGTGGTTCGCTGCCGACCACGTCGGAGATTTCGATCCCATGATAGCGCCTTCGCCACGTGCAGTCGACTTCGTTCGCCGGGCCTCGTCCGTTGTCCACCGCCATCCATCACACCTCGCGCAATCAATACCGCCGCCTGTCACGACTTCTATTTAGGAACCGAAGGGAGACGCCACGCTCGAGGGGCCCGCGCCGTAGACGTTCTGAGACCGAAACGACGACTACGCGCTCCTCCTGACGCGGCCAGCGAGACTGCTCCGGTTGCTTCCCAAGAGCCTGTGCCTTCCCGCATCGCCGCCTGAGAGTTCGCCTGCGCCGCAATGGCCCAGACCAGCACGGTTTCCAGTAAGTGACCTCATCCGATGACCGCTGGAGGCGTCCGGACGTGGCCCAGCGCATGCGATCATCCGTCAACAGCTAAATACAGTAGGGGGCCTGTCTATGACTCCTGCCACGAGAGCCACTCACCCTCCCCATGAATGTCCTGGCTTGCCTTTTGCTGTCTTGTCTGCCATTTGCACGTACCTTGCTGATGCTGTTTATCTCGGGCATGAATGCACCTGATCCGTCCCTCCGAAAATCACGTAGTTGGAAACCTGCCATGTAAGTTGATTGACGCCTCTTGCTGTCCCCATTGGGAATGTAACGGATCGCCTCTGTCTCGTTGGTGGTTTGTCGATCATGGAAGACTAACTCTCAGCGTGTGATAATGGCTCATTCTCTCGATCAATGATCAATGCGTTTCGTAGATGATGTGACGGAAACGCAGCTCACCGACATCTTTTCAGAAGTCGGCAAGGTTGAACAGCTCAAGTAAGTGACTTGTTGTTAGAGTGACAGCGAGTGACGGCCCAATTCGTTCACATCCACCTTCAGCTTGTTTTCTCGCCGTGCTGCATACTTTTTCAGACCCACTCACCCTGAACGTCGTGGCCAATGCGGTATGGTATGCCCCTCTCTTGGTCTTGTGTGTCTCCAGATTGATGTTTAACCGCGATACCGGGAAGCCCCTGGGCCGCGGATTCTGCCGGTATGCTGACGCGAGCACGGCAGCGAGTGCCGTTCGCAACTTAAACGGTCATACCATCGGCAACCGCATGATTCGCGTCCAGCTTAAGACCGGTGGCGCCGACGACGGCGATCAAGGCCGCACGCACGCCTCCGCCGCGGCACCCACCTCCTCGCTGGCCATGGCCGAACAGGCCATCGCCCAAGCGCCCTCAGTCCAGCTGATGAACCTGCTCAGTCAGATGCGCCACTACGCGAAGCACGACACGCCGTATGCGCGTGCCCTCCTCACCCAGAACCCGCAGCTCGTCCACGCCCTTGCCCAGAGCATGGTCGCACTGCGCCTCGTCGACAGCGACGTGATCCAGCGCGCCCGCGGTCCCGATCCCCGCGCCTCGGCATATCCGATGCAGCCGCCCATGGCTCCGGCCGCGGGGATGGTTGGCATGGGCAGCGTGCCCGTGCCGCCGGGTCTGCCCGCCGGCTACCCGAGCTACCCGGGCTACGGCATGCCCGGCTACGGCCCGGGCCCGCCGCCGGGCCCACCGGGTGCGGCCCACATGCCCGCGCCTGCGCCATATGGGTTGCGGCCGCCGCCGCCGCCGGGCACCCGACCCGCACCTGGCTTTGATGCCGCAGGCTTGCCAGACGAGCAGCGCCGTATCCTGATGCAGGTGATGCAGCTGACTCCGGAGCAGATCGCGATGCTGCCGGCGCACGAGCAAGAGCAGGTGCGCGCTCTGCGCATGCAGATGATGGGCGCGCCGCGCTAATCATCACGATGAAGCCCGCGACGCGTGGGGTCGCCACGTCTGCAAACGCCGTAGCCCGGGGGATGCACGCGTCGTGTTCGTGTTTGTTGATGGTGTTGTAATACTTGGGGAGGAGACGGATTGTGGGAAGCCGACATTGCATCCGAACACCCTGTCGATGGTCCGTTGGGTGTTTCGCCCGTCTCTCCGATCGTGGTGCGCTGTCCCTATCGCACATGAACTGTTCGACGCTTCTCAGCACGACGCTCGCGCCGTGCTTTCTGTGCATCGGTTTGCGCGCTTTCGCTGCTGCCAGCCGGCGGTTTGCTCGACCCGAAGCCAGATCGCTTGACCATGCCGATGACAGGCATAACCAGCTGATCACAAAAAAATTGCCGCAGGGTTCCGTGTCATCCATTTTGCCGGAAGGACAACACGATCGTCGGTGTCATCCGTCATGCGAAGGAGGAAGTATCAACGTCATCACACGCCACGTGCGGGACCCGCCCAAACATCCGCAGGGTGCGCAAGAAGTGGTGCCAGCCAGTGCAAAGCCAGTTCAGCGAAAACAACAATCCAAGATGGTGTATGAGAAAGCCATCGAGCGAAGCGTCATGATGTGTCGTTATCATCATCCATGGCCAACTTACCGTTGTCCAAACTTTGTAAAGCGCAGTGCCAGGAATCACCAGGTAGATCCAGTAAACCTCTGTAAATAGCGTACGTTTGATCAGATTGGATGAGCTCAAGAAGCAGCGATCATTTATGACTATCATGCAAAATTTTGTAGCGTAGGTAAAATACGTCTGGAAGAGATCTGGTGGCTGGTGACTTACTGTACGTATACATTGAGGCTAGGATGCAGAACCACGAGACTGTTCGCGGCCGTGTTGGCGTTCGCACATGAAGAGCACCATCCACAATCGACGCATATAATCACGAAGCAGCATTCCATGACGTGGCATGGCATCGTATGTGCATGTGCAGCATTAAGGTGAGTGATGCATATGAGTAGATGGAACGCGATGCTTGTCTTTATGTACTATCTCCTCCATGACGACTGGCGTGATCGAGCCGGTTTGTTTTGGAGAGAAACAACGGTTATGATAACGTACGATAAATCAGGTCCCAGTAGTATGGCATCGTGCCGCCGCGGTCATTCAGGTTGACACCCGCATCGTCGAGTTTTCCGTATTCGTTGAAGACAGGGCGCGCCATGCCGTAGAGTCGGTTCGTCAGCATCGCAATCACCACGTGCGGCAGCACAAGCAGGACCATGTCGCCGAGAGTGGTCGGAAAGCTGTGCCCGAGCCAGCGGCCGAGCAGCGCGATGCCAGTGATGCCCGCATGGATCTGGGTCAGCTGCCGGAATGCGCGGCGGTTGCCGTCCAGCGTGCGTTTAGCCGAGCCGCCGGCCATCGTGCCCGTTTGTGTCCGGTCGGGGTAGGCAAACAGAGCGTCGGGTGTGGTGCAAGATTAGCCGGAAGAGTCCGTCAAACAAATGGAGACAATGGCGAGGAGCCCACCACAGGTCAAGTCACGACACCTGTAATCCTTGCCAAAGAGTTCATGGGCCTAGCTGAAGAAAGAAATGAATTATGATTGCTATAAGCTGAGCTAGGTGACAGACGTATCGTGACCCGCTGGAAGTCCAGCACCGGCTGTTCTGTAAGGTTGCAAGTCGTGATGCTGTCATCACAAGCGCACGATTGGTGGACCTTTCCGGTCATCCAAAGGCAAGCGGGATGGCACGCCCCCAGGATAGCCAGTGCGAGTGGCTTGATTCATCGTACTTTCTCTGGTGGGCAGCCAGGATTGACGGTGGTCGGGACGCCCCGTTCTCAATGCTATAGTGTATTGTATGCAACACTCCAAGCTGTAGCAGTATGCTCCATCGGTCGTCCGCGTTGCAACAGACATCGTCGTGAATGTACGATGTATGACAACATGAATTGTAATATAGACAAAGGGGAGAGGAAGAGTGTACAGAAAGCGTAGACCAGGGTGTGGTCCCGATCTTCGTGGCGAATGGCAGTGCTGGCTGGCGCACCAACCGCATGCTTCGCTGGTGCAACATGGTGACCACGGAGCGTTTTATCCCCCGGCAACGCTATATATAGAGAGTGCTATGCAGCGTTTCGTTGGGCAGCCTGGCAGCGCAGATGACGCGAGTGGCATCAGCCGTTCTGGTGAGCTCCACCATCCTCATGTGGAGTTACCGCAGCAGGATCGCTCGGGATCGCTCAGGTATCATGACATGGCGTCGCACGGAATATGACCCGCGAGCGGAAAGGTCATGGGCCTTCGGCCGACTGGAACAAGCGGCGATGCGTCGCGTCACATCACATCACATACAACCAGAGGTTCCGGTAGGAAGAAAACACTCGAGGTGAGTGATGGGTCTCGACGACATCGAAACGACCTAAAAGCGCCAAACGCGATCGGAGCAGCCCCCCTAGTGGCGCCACGATAAAACGCACGGAGGCGGCCTGTGCCGCAAGCCCTAACCATCTCCGCGATCAAGCGGTGGCAAGCGAGACGATACGTTACGGCGGTAGCTGGGGCGAAGCAGAACCGAGCCGTCGGCGGTAAGAATCGCAACCTGATTCGCAGGTGGCAACGTGGAAGCGTGCACGTATGGCGGGAGCACGGCCTCGACACGTTCTATGGACGCGACGCGCGCCGTTGCGCATCGACATCGGCGTGGCCGTCAGGATTCGCTCTGCTGCGGGTTACACGGCGGCCATGGACTTCTGCGGCGATAATTGGGTACATACGTTCTCCGGGTGGGCCTCGTCATTCTGAGGCGGGTCGTCCCACTCGATGGCGTAGCGCGTGACGCGGGGCTTGTCGGCGAGAATATTGCGCTGCAGGTTGGCCAGATCGATGGTGGCCGGCGGGTCCGTCTCGGGGTCCTGGCCAGGGATCTCGTTCGAGGTGATAAATCCGACGCGGATAAAGTCTTCGTTCTTATACGACGCGAACAGCAAGAGTGCGGTGACGCCAAGAACGTCTTTGGACGGGATGCGCTCGAGCTTCGGCGGCGGCGCCTCGAAAACGAATTTCGAGATGCCCACGGGCACTGGGCCGACCGAGATCTGGTCCAGCACCTGGTCGTGCTTCGGGTCGTCGGGCGAGCCCACGTAAATCAATCGGAAGTCCAGGTCTGTTGATTGTCTCAACTCCGAGTATGTCGCGTATAGCCCGCGTACCGAGTGCGCCGAGTATGTCGTAGTGTGGCGTAGACCGTGTGTGCCGCGTTCAGGGGCCATGTGGAATCAGAAGCATGATGCGAGTCGTCGTCAGGGTGAGCCTTTATTTAGTGAAAATAAACCTTTCCGTCAAAACCGTGCTTTCCGTATCGCGGCAGAAAGATGGATGGATGACGCGACACAGCGACGGATGTGAGCTTACCTTCCTTCAGCTCCGCAATCACCTCGAAGGTGATCTCCAGGCGAACATTTTCGTTGAAGGACGTGATGGGGTCCAGGACATTGACATTCGTTAGTGTCACGACGGACATGGCGGCAAGCGGGAGCGCGCGACGCGAGCCGCGGATACGCGGATATAGCGCCTGGAGAGGGAAAGCGATATTCGATTCGGGCCTGTCGGATGCAGTGGAGCGGGCCGGGCTGTAAGGTTGAAAATCATGTTTCCGGTGTTCAGCAAAAAAGCACGACATATACGATGGCCATCACGATGCGTATCAAAGCTTTATGGATATACTTTATATATTTATATTTATTTACGGTCGGATATACTGACCCAACACGCACACCATGCCCTCGGTGGTGACCCCCAGGGGTCCCCCACGGAGGCAGCGAGCATTCTGGTTCAGCGTCGGATGACTTTGCCGACCACGGACTGCAGGGGCGCTTGCCCGGGATTGCGGGTAATCGAATCGCGGCCTCAGGAACTCGGCCCGGCAGATCGTACAGCGGATCGTACGTGGCGAGCCACACCTCCAGAAAGCGGTGGTGCGCGGCGAGCGCTGTGTCCTTGGAGCTCACCTCTGACAGCCGCTGCAGCGGCTCCTTGAGATTGCGCTGCCAGGTCTCTGACTGCTTTTGGGCGGGTTTCGTGCCGGCTTCCACATAGTACTGCTTCCGGCTCAGCTTCCAGCTGACGACCTGGTCTTTGGGCCCCACCATGGCCATCAAGTAGATGTTTTTTCGGCCTGGGTCGTTGCCAATGATGCAGTACTGATCCAGGCTCATTGCCAAGGGTTTCTTGGTCTGATTGGAGCGGCCTCCTGGGGGGTGCTCGGTCAGAGGACGGTCGTCTCCCGGAGGGGGCTTGGTCTGAGGCAGGTCGTCTTCCGGAGGCTGTTCAGTCTGGTCCGGGCTGACAAGCAAGGGGTTCGTGGCCCCGGGGGTCGCCGTAACAATCGGCACGACGCCGGCCATCTTCTTTCGCACGAAGTGGACGCACACGCTAGTCCCGTCGCTGTCAATGGGGCCAGTGAACGTGTGGGGTTTGCCTTCCAGCTTGCGGAACGCCAGGGTGGCCGCCCACCGCTCTGGCGGGGTCATGGCCTTGAAGGCCTTCTCATTGCTGGCCACCCGCTTCAGCCCCACCAACAAGCCATGGAGCACGAGGGTGTCGATTGTGATGAAGTGGACGCCTCTCTGAGTCACCGGCACGACGATGATGGCATGCTGCTCAGCGGTTTCCAAATATCGCCAGACGAGAAAGGCGTGGCGCACGAGGTCGGGCAAGGTATTCTTCCCTTCCAGCCAGCGACTCGGCTCTTGTTTGTTCACCGCGATGCCTAGCACGCGGCAGTGCGCAGCCACCGTCTGCTCCATGAGCGGCTAATCGCGTGACGGTGTCCAAGTCTCGGCGCGGCTCCCACCCGCAGATGCGTGATAACGTCCAGATAAACTGCGGGTCCGTCAGGCCGTTGGCCGCCTGGAAGACGCGCACTTACTTGTTGACCCGCGTCTCGAAGCTGAACGGGAAACGCTTGAACATATTGGTCTTGTACTTGGTCGCGCCGGCGACGTATATATTCGTGTCGCCGGGGTGGCGCCGCATGGACAATCTGGCGGCCAGCAGCACGTAGTCCCGATAGTAGTTGCGCACGTGAAGATCTGGCTTGATGGTGCCCTCGACGCCCAGCATGAGCTGCCGATTGAAGTTCAGATTTGTCAGGTCAGGCAGCTGCACATCCATGACGTCCTCGACGCCGTCGAAGTATCGCTTCAGCAGGCCGGACAGCGCGACGCGGGCAATGTGGCAGCGCTGAGAGAAGGCCTCGTATGTTAGGCCTGCGGCGTTGTGCCGCATCCCTGGGCAAGACTGCTTGCAGGCTTTGGTCGGCGTATCCGGCGATAATCCGAATGTGGTCTGGTTCCGTCATGGCCCCCCGGGAGGCATCAAGAAGGGCAAGGTGTACGTGTTAGGTCATCACATGGGAGGGTCTGTATATAGAACATACGTGATAGATATATAGGTTATGAAACCAGTACCGAAGAGAGAGAGAGATGTTACGCATGAAAATGGTCCTTGAAAATATTGATGTTGAACTGTGATGGCTTCCAAAGTACGGTTTTGAGGGTTTGAGACCGTTCTGCTGGAGCGGGTTTGCCAAGTATCTGTGGTGTGTTGACTGACAGAGTGTCACGGATTTTATCTGTATCGCTCATGAAGTCATTGAACCATTTCTCGGCATTTTCTGTGGAAGTAGGCACTGGACTTATGACGTGTTCACGATTGACATTCTGGTCGTTCAGTGTTTTAAAGAGCGTTACAGAGGATGCTGGTTCAACCAATGTCTTGGAGAATGTCTGGACTTTCTGGAATTTCCTAGCGAGACTAGATAAAGAAGTAGCGGCTCCTGAATGAGAAGTTCCAATCAAAGCTCTCTCGTTGTAATTATAAAGTCTCTGGTGGACGCGGTGAAGTTCTGTAGGAGTGAGCGTTAATGCGGCATTGAGCTCCCAAATGGCGTCGTCTAGATCGGACTGGATTGCATCAACATTTTCCTTTTCTCTTCGCGCACTGCGTAAATTCCTCAGGAGAGTTTCAATACGTGAAAAATGCCGGACGGTGGGTTTCTCTTTTCTTTATCCATAGCATA